>WITN01000637.1:0-50796 GCA_015025155.1 Lactarius quietus
GATGGCCTGTTTCGATGTTGATAGGCAGCGTGTGAGGTATTTGCAAGCACCCTCCTTTATTTGAGGGTTCTTGTTGGACAAAGCGGGCAGTATATCGCCAAGGATGTCTGCAAGTGTGGTCTGCAACAGCACTCAAAAGGAGGGTACCCGGGATGAACCATTTACTTACCGTCTCGAAAATGGCATCTAAGGCTACACCAATTGTGTCAGTGACGGTAGCTTTCCTTTCCTTCAGCCGCTCAAGCATCGGAGGCACGACGGTCTCCCTATATCGGGCAAAGCTTCCCATAAGCCCTTTCGCGAGACCTTCGAGGCACTGAGCCGCAACCATGACACAATTGATGTTTGCGTCACTCTGTACTCGCAATGCCAACGCCTTGGAAAGCTCTCCGAATTCAGACGACTCCTTTATCCGGGGGTAGCATTGAGGAGGGTTAAGAGATCGTCGAGAACCTCCTTCCGTTCTTTCCATTTCGATGATGTGAGATTTGTGTGACGATTCGCGGGTAGCTTCGGTGTGATATCCACCTCTTCTGCAAACTGCCGTGGATCAGGGGATGCGAGATCTGTTCCTTGTGGTTCGCATTGCTAGAAATATATTTGAAAACAGTTGGCGTACCTTCTTCTGCTGCGGCAGAGGCACCGCCTTCGTCTCCCTCTCCCGCATCTCCGTTCTGTTCTGCATCTCTCGCTTGCTGCCGTGTCAGCCGTTCTGGCTTTAGGCTACCTTTCCCTCGCCTTCCTTCTCCATCCCGTCCCAAACTTCCTTCAATTCCTTTACTTGGAGCGGCTTGAGCTCCGCTAGCCATGGCTCAATTCCAGTTCCAAGATACTGGTAGAGAGCATGTGCAAGGTTGCCTCCCTCAGATCTTACGGTTTTGTCTGAATGGCCAAAGATCTTCGGCATAGCTTTAAGAATAGGCGCCGGAGGAGTCACCTGCGTCCCGAACAGTCTGCGAAATATGGTGCAAGTGTAAGCAACGAAACGCAGCATTGCAGTAGCGGTAAAGTGGAAGAAGAGGGGTCATGTATCCAACAATATCATGGCTCATCGGACGTCGGCGACTTAGGCCAGATGTGTGGAGCAACGCAAGGTGGGAGCATACAACTCACAGGACGATCTCCTTTAATACAGTGATGGTTCCAGCGACGGCTTTTGGCTGCTTTGCAGACAAGCCAGTAGTACATTGTCCTGAATGTAGGGATGGTCAAGGTGCGTGCTCGGGGATCAGTGGGGGCTACGCACCACGACACCGGCACCACCATTCTCTACCTCAACATATTGGAGCGCCAACTCAATCGCCTGGTTTTTGGTGCCGGCTCGCGTCGAACCGAAGCACTTATCCACCAAGGCAGGGACTACGGCGTCTCTCGTCCTTGCAGCGTTTTCACCCGCAAATTTGACAAAAGCTACAACACATTCTACGCCTTTCTCTTGCGCAACTGCATTTGAATCGGTGACGATCTTCTTGAGAAGATCAGGATGGGAGATGTAGGGCTTGAACGCAGGGTCGGTTTCGGAGGCGGTCAGCTGAAATGTTTTGACCAGGGTTTCGTAAGCGCTGACACGGGCCTTCCAATTCTTGTGGGCAAGCCTTTCGTCTATAGAAAGGGTCGAAAAGTCCTCCTCCTGAGGAGGCTGACCATCCATGAAGGGCTAAAGTGGAAAGGGTGTTCACTTTCAAATTACTCACCCGAGACGGCCTCAACCGCGCCGGACGCGACTTACTTGTGACTACTCGGTCACGCACAGTGACATAACGCGTTCATTTTGCCAGCTTTCTTTCCGGCCGCCATCAAGATCAGTTCATCTGCAACACGAGGAAGATAATTCTATTAGGAATCTAATAGAGATCCCGAGTCTAGTTTGTTATGTTGCTGACGCCACTTACAGTAGCAAACTCGCCTGAAGCACCCACCCCTTGAGATATTAGCCCTCGGATAAGCTAAACTCATCCAGTGTGAGGCCGACCAGGCCAACCCGCGGCCGAACTCGCATTTTCTGTATCCGGAGATATCGGCACTGGTTGATGCGGTGATTTGATCCAAAACCCACCGATCTTACAATACGCGTGTCGACTTTGGTGATCCATTCATCAGCTCTTGGACGCAGCTACTGTATCTCCTAGCATTACCAGCGCTCTAGCTATTGTGACAACCCATTGCGTGATTTTTAAGAGTTGACAATGAAATCTATGGCACGCGTTAAGCGGATTCGCGTGTGCGTGCTCCTCTTGATGATTTGGTAGCAGTCATTGAGGCAGAGTCGTGGATAATCGCAATGTCCGAATGATGGATAAGGGATAACTTTGTCGTACCTTCACGTTGTAGCGTCCAGTGTGAAATTCCAGACTTGCTGCCGTCCAGTTGTTCCGTCCAGTTGTTCAGCACCGCGCAACGCCCGACGAGGTCACGAGAGGTGCTGTTCTGAATCTGCTCATGTCAGTGATATGGCTCGGATCCTCTGCCAGTGGGCGTGCACAACCATCTACAGTAGTTTCAGACTTTTTACAAGGGACATCACTGGCTACCTGGCCTCATTTCCGGTGTGTCTGTACTGTACATTGGATCTAACGTCATTTATAGTTGATAAGTGGGAGGTGGTAGGCCCAATAAGGCAATTATATAGGTATCATGGCATGACCTAGTGGTGTCGTCCACCCACCACTCCACTCATCCACTCCACCCCTCCGGTGGATTATGAAAGACTTCGCAGCCTTAGAACCCACCTATTTATCGCAATCTTCCGCCTGTGCATATAATCCTGGGTGTGCACCCTACCTTCGTTGATCAAACTACAATGTCCTTCCCGTCGAGCACAAGGGTCCTTGTTGTTGGAGCAGGGCCTACCGGCATGGCATGTGCCCTCTCTGCTTGGTATTCTGGCATCAAGGACGTGACTATTGTCGATGCGGTTGAGCAGGATAACCATTCCTCCCGTGCTATGGTTATTCATGCGGCGACCTTGGAGGTGCCGATTCTAGACACTTCTGTCCCGTTCTTGTCTAATCTTTGTTTTAGGCTCTGAATACTATTCGGTGTGCTGATGCCTTGGTAGAACGTGGCATCAAGGGCTCCACAATGAACTTCTACGACCGCAACGACTCTCTTCTAATAAACCTTGACTTCGATGGGTTGGTTGGAAAGACCAACTTCCCCTTCTTCCTCCTTATTCCTCAGCACATCACCGAAGAGATTCTTGCCAACAAGTTGAAGGAACTTGGTATCCCCGTCTTTTGCCCGTATAGGGCTGTGGGCATGTGCGAAAATCCCATGGACGGTCGTGCGGTAGATGTCTCATTTGAGAATGGTCAGTCGATCACTGCTCAGTACGTGGTTGGCGCGGATGGTGCACAGTCTGCGGTATGTCCCTTGATCTTCTTCTGCTCTCATTGACGCCAACTGTATTCATACAGATACGACAATTATCCGGCGTAGGCTTTGTAGACCCAGATGCGATTCCTGGCCAGCCAGAGGACGTAAACACTCTGGCACAAGTGGTCATTGCCGATGTGACGTTCTCCGAACCTCCTACCCTTCCAAACAACCTCTTCGGTGTCGTCAGCACCGATAGTTTCTTCATCTTCTCGCCCCTTCAGTATCCCATGAAAAACCCGAAGGAAACACACGGGAAGACCGTCTACCGAATCGCCTGCGGCGTCCCGCTTTCTCTCGGTCCGCCACCCTCAAAGCCATCGGTCGAGTACTGCCAGGAGCTCATCGAGAAGTATGGCCCAGGCAAGCTTTCCTGCGACAAGAGCAAGAACCCTCACGCCGTCGACGTGAGTGACGTTGTCTGGTCATCGCGGTTCCGCACTCGCTGTGCCGCCGCAGAGACCTTTTTTACCCATTTCGGGAATGCGGCGGGATCGCCAGGTGCAAGCGTGTGCCTCATCGGCGACGCCGCGCACATCCACCCTCCCGCAGGAGGCCAGGGCATGAATCTTGGCATACGTGACGCGGTCACTCTCGGCCCAGTCCTCGCTGCCGCACTGACAGCCGGCCCGTCCCCCGAGACCGACGAGAAATTGCGCGTGCACATGACATTGCGCCGGGACCGCGCGCTCAAAGTCATAGGCATGACCAAGGTCATGGCTGGTGCAGCGGGCATGTCTCCCGCCGTCCGGGAGAAGTTTGCGTGGTTACCGATCAACATATATACAGTCCGTGACTGGGTGCTCTGGTTTTTGGGCAAGTCGAGTTGGGTCGGGCAAACGTTGGCGTACAGATTCAGCGGTCTTGCTGCACCATGAGGTCAGCGCCATGTTATTAACCAGTAGGGTTGGATTGTACAAAGTGTACTTTAGGGTGTGTTCCATACCATATGATACAGTATTTTCTTATCGTATTCCTACGTCTCAAGTGGATGCCGCTATCTCTGTCTCATTAATCTGCTGCTCAAGTCTTTTCGATGGCTCTGGGCGATGTTTTTACCTGTCCGACACGAGGTCGTCTCAGATCGCTCCGCAATATTTACGTGTGTAGTCTGATTCATGTGCAAACTTGAAACCACGGCATTAGCCACCATTGTGCGAATTCACGAAAAGCACCATGATCGTGCTTGAATACTGTAAGATCGTAGTGTCACGGTGATTTGTTGCCTGGCCCATTCGTTTTGTTCAACTCCTGCGCCTGTATCATCACCGAAGAACACAAAGCTTGAGCTTGAATATTCAAATAGTATATATGGCGGACTCGATGAGCTGAGCATATATAGTGTCACCAACTTCACCTTGCTTGCTAAGGTCATTAGCAGGTCTGAATTTCTTAAGGATTCTACCAAACGTGTGCCAGTGGTCTCTTGACCTTGCTCTTAAGCCCACCCGTACTTCGGGAGCATAGCTTATTGTAGCGCCCATGTATGAACCAAAACCAGTGATCGCACAGTGTGGTTTGAACAAGGGGATGCAAAGTCTGCAAGACAACCAAGATGAGTATCGTCATCATTGCATCACCATCCAAGCAAGGTATCGTGACAGTCGACAAAGTCGACGTCTTGCAGTAAGGCTTATTTGCAGTGTATTCGGGTTGTCCGGCGTTTCTTCGGTGTTCAAAACGAGTGCTATCAATTGGACACGGAGTAATGCCAGACAAGGGATCGGATTCGCAAAGCCAATAAGACACAAACAATCAACTGCCAGAGCAGTTGAATACCGAACATTGGGCTCGAGAGTTGTAGCTTCGTCCTTATGTATCGTACAGGTCAAGTCAAACACATAAATCACAGAGCAATAGCCTGAGGTCAAGCACACAAAGTACACAAGCCAGAACGACTCAAGAAGAAGTGAAGAGTATCGTCGTGATACCAAGTCACCGCGTGACACAGCAAGCTGTAGGCGTCTGGTAGGCGTACGGCGACGAGACGAACCATAGCTACTCATTTGTGAAATGTAGTGTAGTCTGTAGATGTAGGTGGGTTATCATATCAAGAGTCATCTTGATAAGAGCACTGGCAGTCGCATCACCCTCCTGTTGAGAGAGGTGTTGTCATGCGATCGATGTGATCCTACAATCCGAGCTGGGGGTTGAGAGAGATACCAAGTGTCACAAAAGCGCCCCTGTATACAAACGGCAACCATCATCTGCCTCATGGTGAAGAAGTGAGGTCAGATGATGGTGCCGCGGGGGCGCCGTCTGAAGATGACAAAAGTGGTGAGCCAATGACGACGGTGGGAAGCGTTCTGGTCTGACCGCAGCTGTCATGTACAGAGGGTGTGATATTGGCTGAGGGATGGCCAGCTTGTGGAAGATGCGTTGGTGACAAGGAGTCTACAACAGGATGAAAGGTAGCTTCGGCTAGAGGCGGGACGTCTAAGGCGTCGCTGGCACCTGTTTCTCCGACGACAGGATTCGGAGGTGTAAAATCCAGTGGAGTTGAAAGGGGTGGACGTGATGAAGGTGGATTTCTGAGATTCACATTGGTTAGATATGGACTCTGGGAAGACGTATGGTGGTGACCCCGGCACAAACGATACGGGGCGCCGGAACGTGTAATGAGGGAGTCATCATCAGTAGAAGTGCAGGACAGCGTAGCGTCGGTGCTTTGATGTAACACATTGAAGCTCCTGTGAAGCTCCAGGAGGATACCTTCGGTAAACACTGGTGCGTACGAACCCGAACCATTCTGCGTCCGCACCTGCGCGTGGTGGCGGACAAGTATATTCCACAGGTGACAAAACACGTTCTGCATCTCCGTCGACGCGAGCCGCACATCAATCTTTGACAATTCGTGCAGGGTTATGGACGAGACGTTGCATAGTTTGCCCTTCAACAAGGGTTCGGAGTGAAATAGAAAGATGGTCCAAGTTACGAAAATGAGGTTGGCAAGTAGCGCACTATCACTGTGCTCGAGAGAATCCCGAAGAATGGGCGAGTTGCCAACCCAGCCCTTGATCAAAATAAGCAGCAGAAGGCGGTAGAACATGATTATACACATACCTCTATATTTGAAGCAAAAAATTGGGTCGCGAGGTTGGTCCAACTGCCACCGTTCCGCTGCTTACGTGCGATGACGATGGCGACTATACACCGAGCATAGCAGACAGTGCGTGGACCCCTGTTGCAGTCGCCACCCGTGCGTAAAACAGCACTCCCGAAATCGACGGATTCTAATAATCGCTCCCACTCTCCAGGAATACGGTGTGATGTCGACCAAGATACGAGAGTTGGTACTGCATCGATGACCCCCGTGCAAATCTTGATCCGCTGCTGCCGAGTCGACTCTGAGACGGAATGAGATCTCATAGTCCGATGCATCCAAACAAAGAAAGAACATGACAGTCCTTTCAGTTTGAGGAGGCTGACCTGGGGATTTTTAACTGTTCTTGAGTCGTAAAAGTCAGGAATACCAGCGAAGAACCGTTCGAACTCGTGGTCTTAAGTCAAAGAATGGGATGTCCACCTCAGAATGTGAATATCGAGGTGTTCTGAAGCTTTTCGGACCGATGCTTCTATCGCCTTCCTCATCCCCCCCGGGCTCAACTTTCTAAAGGACAGCCCATTGCTATTCCAGTCAGTAACCTCGGGGGAGCGCTTAGTGAAAGTCTCCGGAGTCTTGGAGCGTGCTAAATGGATGAGTTGGATGAAGCGGTAGAAAATGGATGATAATGGTGAACGATATGGGCTGTTGTTTCGCGAAATTGCTGTCATGGTCATCCATAGGTATAAATAGGCCCATTCCGAAAACCACGTTATGACTACGATGGAGTTTGGGCGATGCGTTGCCATAAAGTAATTGATAAGGCCCAAGGTGACGGCAAACAGAAGAAAGGATATTTGATGGCAGGCCCTCATGACATCCATTAGGACGACAATACGAAACTCGCAGAGCCTTCCCTGAGGTACACATGAACTCGTGCTTGGTTACACGGAGTGTCCCGTTTTCGAACGTCCAGGAGGTACCGGCGAGTGCCAACAGAGCGCACGTGAGACTGATGACCAAACTCGAGAACCAAGTCACAAGTGAGTTGACTAATTGAAAATCCAGTGACGACTCGGAGCCTTGCTCGGAGCCATAGTCGATGGAGTCGGGCTGTGACCCATTAAAACTAACAAATTGATCATAAATGAGTTGAAGGTAGGCCGCCGATACGTCTTGTGAGCTCGAAGTCAGGTCCGGTACTAGGCTAAGATTGGCCCCAAGGCTGCGGCCGCAATTGTGGCAGAGAACAATCCGCTCTTCCGGGTCGTATTCTGTAAGTCGGTGTACACGCTATCAAAGCGACGAACTCACAAAGAGCATGATGCTCTTAGCATCCTGGTTCCAGGTCTCTATCATCTTCTCATCTTCCCTCAGAAAAATTTCCAGATACAAGGTGAATATTTCGTCTGATCCATCGATCCTTGCATCGATCGCTTCAATCTGCGCCCCATCTGGAGGGTAAGCCAAGGGGTAAGCGACAGAGCTGAGTTACAAAGCCGGTGGAATGGTGATGTGATGAGGTACCTGTATCTTCAAGTTCTTCAAGGTCATGATCCTGTGAATTTCGAGACATCCAGGGAGTGGTGGCCCCAACAGTGTCTCTCCGAATTTCTCAATAGTTGTCGCTCTCGACTCACGTCGACCCCCCACACACAAATACAATGCCTAAGCAGAGGTACATCCTCCGTGAATCGCCTGTTCTGTTCGCTAACTTGTTCATTTTCTCAACAAGCCACAATCGAGAACCTTTCTGACGTAGCCCTTCTTGAAATACTTCGTTATTATCAGGATGTTTCTCCATGATTTTGGCCTAGGCTTGTGCAAATATTTCGCAAGTGGCGATGCATTGTATTTCCGTTCCAACGTGCTCTACACATTCGACAATTCTGCTCCGACGGAAGGCCTATACAAAAGTCTCCAGATTTCTGGCCGGCCCCGCCAATCGTCGTAGAGTACAAGGACTAGCGCTCACCGGCTCTCGAGGGCGAGGTCCATATCATAGCCGCACTCGAGCTATCTGATTGTGTTAATTCTATAAGCCCCACAGTCGCAGGCTCACTTCCGGGAAAGTGTTTGACAACAGCTATCCTCCTTAGCTCGAGTCTGCACTCATGTCTTCGCTCTCTCTTTGACCGTGGATGATCTACGCGTCAGTGCGACATGGTCATCAAGGTGGATGGACTGAATATTGATCGATGGCTGGAGTGCATGATCGGGTTTTTTACGGTTTTATGTCGCTGGGAAACCCTCGATAGACATTGTGAGTGTTTTACAACTAGGAATAGTTCGAAACGGCGCTACCTGCCCTGCACGTGCTCTACCGTGACGTACTGTAGCCTGAGCTACGTCATGCACCTTTGAGGGAGGCAGTAGCGCCATGCATAATCTCACGCAGACTCTCGGGCCATCCTACAGCAGTGGAATGAGGACGACTATGCCACACTGCATCGGTGAACTAGACCACAATGTAGACCCTGTGCCACCACCGCTACTCGCTAACCTATATAGAGTAGGTTCTTTTTATCAGCGAGTCGCGATTGAGATGTTCTCCGACGATATTATTCTGAACACCTTTCATCATAATCTGAATGCCACTCCCCAATTTCGGCCTACGCTCGCGTGCGTATGCAAAAGGTCGTACTTTAGTACATCACCTTTGAGTCTAAACCTTCGACTCCACTTTACGCATGGAGCTCTTGAAAGCTCTACATTGCTGGCAAGCCCTGCCTATCATCGCAATGTACCGGAAGGGGGGGGGGGTTCCAAATCTCGATCCACCGGATCCCGAGGACGGTGACAACATCATTGCCGCACAACATCCAAAAAGAACCATTGCGGTCATCATTATCTTCGTTTTCCATATCTCATCATTTCCAATCGAGGCTTGAGTCGACTAGGAGTCGACTGTGTCAAGAGAAACCTTGCTTGTATGGATTTGGTATCGGAATTCAGTTGTTTTGCAGATGTGTGAAAGTAGGACAGCATACTACCGTGTCATTCGAACTATTTATACAAAGCCTGCGTTATCTGCAGAAATTCCCGGTCACTGCCATAGGACCTTGCCAAGCAAGGTGATGAAATGGGCCGGATTTGTACAAGTTGTTTTCTTAAGGGCAGAGTGTGACGGTGTAATTCGCCAGTAATGCCGAAGGGCACGTGTAATACGCCGTTTTGTCTTGATCATATGCATACACAGTGGTATCCGGACAATTTGATTCTGGTGCCAGTGTCTTAATCAGTTAAGTAATGGAACTGAACAAAACTCACTGAAGTAAGAATAATACTGAACGTTATTGGGCGTGCAGGTTGCAGCGGTGTCGTACTTTCCGGTGCAACAATTTGGGTCGTTGTTCGGGTCGGGCGCGAGTTGTGCGTGGCAGGCACTATTGCACCCCACAGGGAACCCGGTCGAGTCGAAAGGTCCCTTGAGCGGTGAGGGGCCTTTCCAAATATTCCGTAGTAAGGGTGAGCGGAAAATTATGAGAGATTCAATGGGAAGACTAACAGTTCGGGCCAAGGTCAACACCACACAGCGGCACGCCGCAGCCTGCGTCATTGTCGATGCGCATAGGCAGGTTATAGCCATTTACGAGCGAAACTTCCGAGCCAGATATCAACACAGACTGTGGGAATATAAACTGCCAACCACAGACCATTGTAAAGATCAGGTACGCTATGATTAGTGCTCAACGCGAAGTTTGCAATGGTAACTGGAGCAACGGGCTGGAGGGTGTTAGCTTGTTTAGTATAAGTGGATTGTTATAATTTCGCTTACTGGTGAATCGCAGAGCAGCAGTCCACCAGGACAGCCTCCATCAAGACAAGAGTTTGGGCTAGGATTATCGCCAAAACCGCAATCACGGCGGGCCTTTAAACAATGCTTTCAGTAGTCAACCAAAACTGGGGTGATGGTAGATACCCAGATTAGAGCGGTGGTCCAGTTGTCAGGCACGGTGAATGAAACAGAGGAAGAGGTGGCAGCGGACCAACTGTTACACCCTCAGCCGGAGAGAAGCGGACGATGGAAGAGAATTGAGTACCCAGCTGGTTGACCGGGAGCTGTGCCATTACCCGTGTTAATCTGGTTCGTAGTGAATTACGGGAAAATATTTAAAAGCAAAAACCTACAGCAGGCCTGAATAATGTGGGTAAAAACGACGCCTTTAGGTGAAGGGACTCCGAGGGAGTGACGTACCATATGGTAAATGGGCAGTGGTTAGTGACGGTGATATTGCGAGCCATCGCCGTAGTCAACAACTTGAAGGAGCTAGCAGAAAGTAGGAGATTCTGAGGGATGTAAAACTTCATGGTTGGAGATAGAGAATCGTCTCAGAACATAGGTCAGCTTTTAAAGCTTTCCTTATGGCTTATCTTTACGGCAAAAACCAGAGCACATGTCACTTGAAACTGGATCGTCCCGTGGATTGTCTCATACACCATTGAAAGATCCGAGTCGAGTCTCGTGGCGGCCAGCTTAACCATTGGTTAAGCATTTATTCCGAGAGACGGGACGGTACTAATGAGGTTCTGTCTTTGAGTGGAAGCGTGTCGCCCACCGAATATTTGCCGGATTCTGCCTTAAATTCTGCCGCCACCTAATAACTTAGTACTGGCGAATTGGGCCAACCGCACGTGAAAGGCATCACGTTCAACCGGTTAACTCGGTAAGGAACTGGTGCGTGCTGTCGAGGGATCACTCCAAACCAAAACGAAAAGACGCCCTAACGTGACGTACGTGTGCACGAAAACTGGAAAGTAGGAAAATGGCAATGTGAAAAAGCTGAGCCGTACGAACGCCTGGCGCAAGATACGCTGGCGAAAGGCTAGGGGTCAGATAAGTCGAGAGATTGCCATGGGCCCATGACAACCACCCCATTTTCTAAAAACGTGCAACACATAGCACAAGAAAAGTTAAAACTCAGATCGTCAAGCGCGAGATTGCCCCATGAATAACCTTCAGTAGTTCCGTGGGTTAGTACACCAGTGCTTCTTATAATCGGAGATTACCGAAATCCGCGCACTTGCTTGTGCGTCGTGATCGAGGCGTGATTCCTGGTTGGGTGTCTGTGTCTAAGTGTCCTACCCTCGGATACCATCATGATGCTGTGTTACGGTTCTCTCCGAGACGGTGCATCTCCGAGGCCTTCGAGTCTATATGCACTGCAATTAGTTTTTCGGCCAGCACTAAAAAATGGAATGGGCCAAATTTGAACCAAATAATACATCGTCATGAAGTAGATTTTTGGGGACAGAATGTAATGGTGTAATCCGCCTGGAAGACCGAGGAGCAGGTGAAAGCCGACTTTCCGCTCTGCTGATCTTGAGAATACACATATGTATTCGGGCAATTTGATTCTGATATGCCAGGTCATCGTTAATAAAGTACGTATGGGAACTGGACAAAACTCACTGAAGTAAGAATAATACTGAACGATATTGGGCGTGCGGGTTGCAGCGGTGTCGTACTTTCCGGTGCAACAATTCGGGTCGTTGTTTGGGTCCCCCGCGAGGCCTGCGTCGCAGGCACTTTTGCACCCCACAGGGAACCCGGTCGAATCGAACGGTCCTTTGAGCGGTGCGGGGCCTTTCCAATTATTCAGAGGTAAGTTTGAGCAAGGAGTCATGAGAGAATTTTATCGCAAGACTAACAGTTCGAGCCAAAGTCAACACCGCACAAGGGGACGCTGCAGCCCGCGTTATTGTCGATACGCATAGGCAAGTTGAAGCCATTTACGAGCGAAACTTCCGAAGCAGATGTCAACACAGACCGAAGGGACATAAACAGTCAACTACAGACCACTGTAAAGATCAGGTGCATTAGGGTTAGCGCTCAATGCGAAGTCCGCAACGGTCACTGGAGAAACAGGCTGGAGGATGTTAGCTTGTCAAGAGGTGTTTAAAGATTATTTTAAGTTTACTCACATGTGCATCGCAGAGCAGCAGTCCACTGGGGCAACCTCCATCAAGACAAGAATTCTTATTGCCAAAATTACAATCACGGCGGCCCTTTGGGTGTGTGCTATCAGTAGTCAACCAAAAACTGAGGCTGCGATAGATACCCAGATACGGCCCTGTTCCAGTTGTTAGGCACAGCGAAAGAAACAGAGGAAGAGGCAGCAGCGGACCAACTGTTACACATTCAGCTAGGGTGAAGCCGACGATAGAAGAGACTTGGGTTGTAACTGTACCCAGTTGGTTGATCGGGAGCCGTGCCAGAACCAGTGTTAATCTGGCTCGTAGTGAATTCTGGGAAACTATTCCAAAGCAGATACCTACAGCAGGCCTGAAAAATGCGGGTGAAAATGACGCAGTTTAGGTGTGAAGGGAAAGACGTACCATAGTAAATGGGCAGTTGTTGGTGACAGTGAAGGTGCGACCCATCGCCGTAGTGAACAGATTGAAGGAGCTAGCAGAAATTAGGAGAGGGAAGTAGAACTTCATAACGGAAGTGAGGAAGACCAGAACACAGGCCAGCTTTATTACTTTTAGCTTCTACCGAGTCGCTTTACCGATTCACAGACAAGAGCAAGAGCGAGGACGGATGTTACTTGAGAGTAGATTGTTCCGTGGATTGTCTCATACATCACCAGGAAGTCAAAGAATCCACAGAGCAACCATGACGAAAATAGACTCGGAATTGTCGTTTATTCCGAGATATGATGTAGTAATGAGGTTCTGTAATTGAGTGGGAGGTGAGTCATCGTCAGTAACCCACTGTTCTCCGACAACTAGCGGATCAAACAAATAGGATCATAGACACACACAAACTTCTCCAGAGCCCGAGGTTTTAGTGGGTACAAGAAGACCACGCTGTGCCTAACTACGACCGATATGCGCCCGCCAGAGAGTTACGCACTCTCCAACACCAGGGCAGTATGTGCGTAGACGCGTTTTCCCTCTCCATCAGGCCTTGGCCCAGCTGGCACCTGCATCCTAAGTAGGATGATAAGTCTTCTGCGAAATTTACTGGAATCTAGACACCTCACCTTACTTGTCAAGCCTGGTCGGTTGGCCACTATCGCTTGGCGAGTGCTGCCCCGATGTCAAGTACAAGTTCCCACACCTGGTTTATCCAATCCTCCGCGACTACAACAGCGGCTTCCTTCATTGCATCCTCGGTCTCGAGATGCCTCGTCGCAGACGCGTCTCTCTCTTCGACCATGTCTAGGTTGTGGTACAGTACAGAAACAAGGAACTGCACATCCGCAAGTGAGCGAAGTATTTCGAGCTTTGCGTAATCCTTCTCAGCAATTTCGAGATATGGTAAAGCTTCACGTATGGATTCCCGTGACTGCTCCCCGGTCGCGATAATGCAGCGCGCAAGTGTAAAGCAAGCCAGAGCACGCTGCTCGCGATCATCGCCATCAATGACCTAAATTGGGACGTTAGATCCATCTGTCATTTCGTCATCGGACTCCCCACCTGAGGCATGATTTCTTCGAGAATCCTCTTGCAGTGTTTCGTCATGCCAAATTCCAGACCAATGTCTGCTAGCAAGATAATGCCCGTACGATATGATCCATAACGACACTGAAATTCCGAGTGCCACAGAGCTCTCAGAAGCTGTTCAACGGCTGTGGCGGCCTGACCAATTTGCTGCAAGAAAGTACTGGTTAGTATTAATGCGACGCAAAATAAGGTAAACGTGCCCGCATCTGCAGAAATTCGTATAGTGGGTCCCGGATGATCGATACTGTCGACGTAGGAAAATTGAAAAAGTAATCTCGAGGATTGAAGGGACCTGCGGGACGCATGGTCTTCAAAAGATCGTTATACTGTCGTAATTGACCCCTGCATGCATCCTTAATTAGTCTAGAGTAAACCAAAGGCACACGAATAACTCAACCGCCTGCTTGCCCTCAGAACGACTATGTGCCAGATCTGTGAAGCCCACTGCGAGTAGTCATTGAGGCTCAGACCCCTCCAAATTTCAGGTTCTAGAAGAATAGCAATCGCATCCTGATACCCTCCTTGTCTCGCGCGCTGCGACTATTGGTCAATAAATACTCCATCGCAAAGCGGTGGAACGTACCCTATAAGCACGATTCAAGCTAACGACGAGAGTATTATTACTATCACCGCCGATCTCGCTGAAAGCAGTGACAATGGACTCTTCAATAGCGGCCAGCTTTTCGCATCCTAAGTTAGCATTAGTGCATGAAAGAGTGACGACAACCAAAGGTAGCACCTGCTGCACTCCAAACAATCGATTGGACGGCGTGCTGACTCCATTGATCAGCGTAATCTAGGTAGTTACCCTGCACGTCAATCCAGTGATCGTAGAGGCCAACTGCCTGGACCATTTTCTCGAAAGCAGCACTTAAGGGTTGTTCCTGTTCTCCAGCTCGGTCAGAGTCCCAGTGAGCAAGGACAATACAGCTTACGCTGTTGACTCTTAAAAGCTTCTCGACATCGAAGAGAAGTTCGGTTGGATGAAGACCGGGTTGCATCTCATTGATGACAGGCCTTTGGTTCTCGTTCTTTGGTGGGATCCGGTGCAATAGACTATGGCAATGTCAGGAAAGAATCCTCTTAGATATAAGATCAAATTAACCCTTGACAGAGTTGCAGCGTCTCCTTGTCTCCCGCTAGACGAGATATCTCGATCGCTTCAACCAGAAACTGAAACGTAGGAAGGGTCAGGGTGCTTGTGAAATGACTAAGGACGACAACAACCTTACGGGCCGCTGAGTGCTCGTGCCGAAGATAATGCATGCGCGACAAGTTCAACAGGGAATGTTGCCGCACACCGCTGCATGGAAGACCTAAGAAAATGAATACACAGACTCGAGCAAAGGGCTTACTGACGAGTCACTCCCTTCGTGAAAATGCTGTTCGAAGAATCTTCGCAGATTCTCAGAGGCCACATTCGAGTCACCAGTCGCGAGCCCACGTTCGAAACTGGTTGGGATCAGGAACAAAGGCAAGAACATAGAGAAATCGCGGACTCAGAGTAAGCATCCGGTTCTGCCCAACGGTACTCGTCAGCGTGCGTCTTCAATAACAATGTATCTGAAGACATTACTCTGTTAGTCAAACAACAAGAGATTTCGAGAACAAGCTGTACCGAATGTGATTAGGTCCCTTCGAAATGACTCATACCCGGCTGTGGTACTGCCATTTAACCATTCACGATAGTCGAGGCGAAGCTTGGACACGCCAGCAAAGGACAGTTTCATGTAAGAAACGACGGCTCTTCGGCAAAAGTAGCCAAACATTGAGCGTCGGTTCTAGCAAAACGATCAGCTCGGTTATAAAGGTGCAGATACGACCTTACGATATCTGCCTACAGAAGCATTGTGGTTCAGCAAGATGAATGCGGGCATCGTGATATTCGTACCTCCTCTCCACTTTTGTGGTCCACATACAGGTAGGATACACCTGAAAGATTCGTCGAGTCACGGAAGACTCTTAAAGTAGTCAGGCGAACCGTGGAAGAAGTTCGTCATATGATCGACGGACACAAAATCCATGTACTTAGATAGGTAAGTTGCTGAAATGAGTATAAATTGATGAGACTCATGCACACCTCTGGCTTAAGAGACTCAAAAAAGGGGGTCGCACCCTGGTCGTCGCTGTGTGGGGCTGCTTTCAGAGCCTCTAGAAACTTGGGAAACGACCTCGGCGGAGTTAACTGAAAAGAAATTTTGATTGAGCTGCTGGCGATTCCTCTAGACGCACCTCGACGATCTCCTCGAGCAATACTCTATGAACCTGAATAAGAAAGGAAGGTTGAAACCTTTTGCGTGGGTAATGTCGATAGAGTAGCATGATAACCATGAGTAGGCTTATGTGATGCGGCCTAAGTGTATGCGCGGTGGGTGGTGATTCCGGCTCCTCCATATAGCCTAGTTTATCTTGTTCGACCTTAGCTTGATAACTTGACCGTTCTGAAGCTTCAGCGCGTCAGCTAAAGAGATGGAACAGACTCAGAACAGTTGGTTTACTTCGGCCCGAACGTCCCGCCACCACGGTCAACCGTGAGAGCATACTCCCATTTTTAGTTTAGACAAGACTGTTCTCGTACAGTACAGTACAGTACAGCACAGCAACAGAAGTGAGGGATGGGCGCACGTTGTGTATATGCGGCACCCTTACGTCTCAGTCTGGCTCTCGAGTTCGCACCCGAGGTTCTTCTGCTGTCTTTGTTCTGGCCCTGAAATGCACCATAGAAGTTGCTATGGGCTCTTTGGACCGTCACTCTCCTCGCCGACTTCGCGATGTTCCTCCCATCACCTTGGAACGACATCCGTGTGAAGCACGCGTGGGATGCCGTTCCAACCAACTGGGAGTGCCAAGCTGCACACCAGCCAACACTACGAATGATCTATGTCGCGTTCAAGCCCCACCGGGAGAACACTTTGATAGAAGCACTATACGAAGTCAGCAATCCAAAGCATCTAGAGCATGTTCCTTCCGATGTTCCTGCGCGCGCATGTACTCACGTGTGCCTCGGCTCTTTTGTAGATAACTTATGGTATGCACCTTTTCAAAGTGCAGATCGCCGAGCTTGTCAATTCATGCACAGTGGCAGCTGGCTGCCATTGACTAGTGTGCCCGTGTTTCAAGTCAATGAACTCCTGGGTGCATTTTACCAGCTCTACCGGCACGCTGAAACGAGCGACACTATCCGCACGGTTGGCTATGCACTTCCTATGATGCCGTACGCGCACGTGCAATGTGTCACGCCCACGATGTTCTTCGCCTTTTTATGCACACGCTGCCGTAAATACAGGGAAAGCGCTCTAGAGGAAGGGCAGCAGTAACTAGTACATCCACCACGGTTGCTGCATGAATACCAAGGCGCGTTAGGAATGGTCACCTTGCTCGACTGATAATCATAGTGCCCGGCTGTTGCACCGTGGAGGCCTGAAGTCTGGTATGATTAATCGGAACACTGGGGCCAAATAAAAGGACCAAACGTAATGAAGAAAAAAGCCATGTAATTATATTTTAGGGCCTTGCCAGTCTCCAATTGACAAGCTGTCTATGTCCGAATTGTCCATGTCAATGGAAGACCTTGACCATCTCCCAACATCTCGCAAAATTGAGCGGGTGCCGCGGCGGGAGCGCCTACAGCAGGTTAAAATGTAGAATTAAGTTATAAATTATTACAAGTGAAGGTTATATGACCAAAATGTAGCGCACTCACTTACTGTAGCAGCCTCTGTCGTTTGCTATGATGGCGGCCAAGGCAAAAAGACCCGCTCAGAACAAAAATAACCAGGTATTGTCTTAGGGTACGCCATAATCGTTGTACGACCATTCATCTCAACTGCTAGCGGCCCTCGAAAAGATCCAAAGTCGTCACTCCATCCAATGCATCTGTCAAACCTACGAAAATTGCTAAATCAAAAGGCAAAGCCCGTGCTTTTGACAGAACTATAATCGAGGTTCCTGCTGGCGGACGTGATAGCGAAGATTCTGGACTTGAAGACGAAGACCTCGGTGTCATTGAGGAATTCGGAACCGGCGCTTCATTCTTACAAACGCTGGACGAAAAGGGTATCTCGAGGTGCGGGTTGCTTCACTTTTTGGGAGACTTAGTGTGAAAACTACGTACTAGGAGCAAGAGGGAGCAAGACCGTTTGCACCGCTTTGATCGGCCTGTGCGCAGGGCTCCCGTCGACGATGACCTTCCTTCCGTTAACTCACACACTGACGATGAAGAGGTCTGGTCCTCTGATATCGGAGGAGACTCATCGGAGGTTGACTCTGGCTTGTCAGAAGATGCCGCGTCGGAAGAAGACGAGCCGCCAGAGTCTGACGAACATCGCCCACGCGTGAAACGAGTGGGAACGGATTCTGACGACGCGGAGATGTCTTATGAGGCTGTCCCACGACGAAGGCGGCCGTCGTGGTCAGAGGGAGAGTCGGTCATTGACCGACTACCAATTAAGCTCCGCGATGGTCAAATACAAAGCACTGGTCACAGGCCAGCTGTGAAAGCGCAGTCTGAGGAGAGCGAGGAGGATGCTCCGGAGAGCGTTCTCGAGCCCGCACCCCCAAGAGAGGACATCACGACAGGTGCTCGTTTCGGACGTTTATCCGTCTTCGATGTCATTGGCAACAAGTCAAAAAAACTGCGAATACAACTTGCGAAGGAGCAAATTGCTAGTATCTGCCAGGAAATCGTTGCGGATCCCGAAAACAGTGTGAGACCTCCCGATACATATATTTTTAACCGCGACTGAGAAGGCTTGTAGATTGGTCTCTTACGGCGGCTTCATTCCTTCTCTTTGCACGAGGTATCGAGCCCGGCCCATCCTGAACCAGTCGTCAACGACCCCCATGTCCGCAAGTTGGCGATGTTATCGCAGCTTGCTGTTTTTAAGGACATCATCCCCGGTTACCGCATTCGTGAGCTGACTGACAAGGAAAAGGCGGAGAAAGTCAGCCAAATGGTTGCCCGTACCCGTGAGTGGGAGCAAGGTCTAGTTGGGGTGTACCAAAACTACCTCAAGTGTCTCGACAGAGAGTTGAAGGGTAGACGAAGCCGATCTTTCTTTCCAGTTTCCGAAAATGCTCACGTCCGATTCACAGCAAAATCGGGCTTAGAGGGCGTTGCCTTACAGTGCATGTGCACCCTTTTCGTTGAGGTCACTCACTTCAATTTTCGCGTAAACATAATGAGTGCCATCGTAGCGCGGCTGAGCAAAAAGTCGTGGGATGAGGTGCCGTTATCCTTCTCGTTGCGCGTGTGAACTCTATCAGACTTGTTGCATAGGCATCAAATCTTTGCCTGGACAGTGTCATCACGGTATTTCGCGCGGATACGACAGGTATTCCGTCACTCGAGATAGTGCGGCTTCTGAACAGAATGATCAAGGAGCGTCGCTTCGCCGTGCATCCGAATGTCCTGACATGTCTTCTACATCTCCGACTCAAAACCGAACTTGGCATTCGCGCATCAGAAGCGAAGGCAGAACGTGAAGAGGTCAAGCGGGAGAAGCCACATCAACGGAAGAAGTCCAAGGTCAAAGGGGCGGAGTCCACACATCTTAGCAAGAAGGCGAAGAAAGCTCTGAAGGAAAAGAAGGAGATTCAAAAGGAATTGAAGGAGGCAGAAGCCAGTGTAGACAAGGAAGAACGCGCTTCAAACGTAAGTCCTGACGGTTCTCACCGCTTCGATCTGTCAATCATGTGCGGCCGTGTCAGCACACAGAAACTCTCAAGCTGCTATTTGTATTGTACTTCCGTATACTGAAGAACCCGGTACCGACACCGCTACTCCCCATCGCGCTTCAGGGCATCTCAAAATATGCCCATCTCGTCAGCGTCGACTTCTTCCGGGACCTAATGCGGGTGCTCAAAGATCTAGTCACGCGCGCGCCACACGCCGGTGAAGACGGGAAGGATTCGACCGTACCAGAAAAAAAATTGCAAGTGTCCGCTGTGCATGTGAATGCTGAAAACGCCAAGCTCCAGCTCTCGTGCATCATTACGGCATACGAACTTCTCTCGGGCCAAGGTGCGTAACGCCCACCCGTGTCAGGCGATACGGCATCGCCTGCATACACTCCCGGCGGGCTCCTGACCATGCCTCTCCCACCCCTAAGGCGAAGCGCTCAATGTGGACCTGAGCGACTTCAATACGCAACTGTATGCCCTAGTCCAGTCGCTCAGCTTAACACCGCAGCTCGATGCGCCGCCGGCGGCACCTACACCTACGAGCGACCTGCTGTTCCGCGCATTGGATCTAGCATTCGCGCCCAATGCAGCTGTGCCGCCGTGGCGCACAGCGGCATTCGCCAAACGCCTACTGACGGCGGCGCTGCACTGGCCAGGCGCAGTCGCGCTGCGCGCATTAGAGTTCGTTGCGCGGTTGGTGGTGCGCGAACCACGGCTCGAAGCGCTGCTCTCGACTGAGGATCGGACTGTCGACGGCGTGTATCGCCCCGACGTCGAAGACCCGCAGCTCAGTAACCCTTTCACGACGAGTGCATATGAATTACATTTGCTTCGGACGGCTCATGTGGACGCGCAAGTGCGAGAGGCCGCAGTGAATCTTGTGAATTATGTGCGCACATAGAATGCTAGAAATAGGGGGGTAGTAGAAGGTTCACTAGACTCAATATGTTTACCGGTGGAGAGTATGACGACGTGTGGTGATATACAAGTAGTGTTGACCGAGTTCAAAGGCTAGGCTAGTCTACAGGAGATACCAAATACAGTGGGAGGGGAGTGTACGAGGACTAAACAACCAATAAGATATAGAAAAAAGATGTATAAAGTTCAAAGTGATCCTCTCGACAATGTCCCTAGCTCCAACAAAAGATACAGAAATAAACGACATTAAGGCGCGTTTTGCGAGCGGGTGGAGGACGGCGGCCTGTGGATAACAGTGGGTATGGCAAACAGGTAACCTATGAGAAGAGAACCGACGGAGTGTACTGTATCTGTGTATACCGTTGCTCGCTGCCATCCGAGTAACTGGGCGAAGATGCGTAAGGAGAATACATGCCGTGATGCTCTTGCGAGCGAGGAACATAATGGGCGTACGGGGCGTACGATGACCCAGAGTTCCAGCCGCCGCCCAGGCTCATGAATGAGGCGGGCTCGTGAAGAGCAGTGTTAGCAGGTGCAGGTGCAGGTGCAGGCGCAGGGATGTGCTGCTGCTGCCCCCCACCCCCATGGCCCTGGGAAACTCTCACGACCTCGGCGGTTGGCGGGCCGCTTGTAGTCCATGTGAGGTCATACGTGATGCACGCCAGTTCCTCGTTGTCGACGTTGATTTGCTGGATGATGCGGGTTTCTACGCCTGTGAGAAAGTGACGTGTCAGCAGAGTGTAGGGGTTACGTGCCTGCGGACTTTGCACTCACCTATGCTCCCCCATCTACAACTGGACAGCCTTGACTCGGGCAGTGGCGCCGTAACCGGCGTCAATGACATTGGCGAAAGCGGTGACGCCGGCTCAAGGTAGTCTTGTTCTATCGACTCACATACACCACCAGCATATAGCCGAGTCATGCACTGCGCCACAGACGTCCAGGGCGCAGCAAAGGTCACTGTGCCCGAAAAACCATGCAACGTGGGTGGGCTCGAGACGTCGTGAAGGGACGAAAGGGAGAGCTTGATATGGATGGAAACGCGTGAAGGGTAATTCGGAAGCAGTGACGATGGCGATGCGGCTCGGCTAACGTTGACAACTAGCGGCGGCATTCCAGCGGCAGAAAGCGAGATAGCAGTGACGCTGTTCCGGACCAGATGCGGTGGCGAGACGCTGGCAGCCGTGTAGGACGATGACGAGGATAGGGCTGACAAAAAGGGAAGAGCAAGGTCAAAACCCTCATCTTTTATGGAACCTCTATGGTGGTGCCCAAGAGGGAGTGGTGCGAGGTATCCACCAGGGGTGCGATCGGGGGACATCTCCAAAGGATGGAGCGGTTCAAGGCTCAAAGAATCGCTCTCAGAGAAATCGCCATAGTCCGAGGGCGTACGACGCGCGAACGGTGTTGTTTCCCTTTGCTCTTCCTTCACGCGCACATCTCGAACGCGGGAAAGACTGGGCTTCTGAGCAAGGAGACCGTTCTCCTGGAACAGCTCTTCGCCTCCAGCAACCAATTGGTATTCTGATCACAAGCGAGGGGTAAAAAAAGATTGAGACGCGTCATGGATGAGTCAGAGTGGCGGTACAGACCCTTTTCACCTTTCCACATGTTCCGCAAAACTTGAATGTGACTCGCGACTTGTTTTTTAGAACGTTCTATCCCTGCGTCCTTGAGATAATCGACAAGAAATTGGTTCCGCCATCTGCTACGACCCCGGGAATAGGTAGCCCAAGGTGACTCCCAGTACTGGCGAAGCCCTGTGATGGCGCACACGTAAAGATAAGGTGGGCCAAACGATGATGAAGGGATCGTCTCACCGTCGACGAAAATTTTCTCGACGCTCTCAGGCCATACCTCACTGGTACCGTCCTTGAGCATTTTTCGGTGTTTTCGCTGAGGAGTGAGGGTCCTCTGGCCCGATGGAGAAGGAGAAGCCCTTGGATCTCTCCTGGAAGGCTTTGGGGATGGAGACATGGCCATGAGAAAGGAGTTTTAGGGAGGAAGTGGAGATGGAAGTGGAGAGAGACGGAGCGCAGTACAAGGAAGAGGAGGTAAGAACGTAAGTAGCCCGGACGGACGGACGGTTATATAGATGACGGGCGGTGGTCCGAGGAGGGGTTGAATAGTAAACTGGCTAGTCATGAAAGCACTGACAAGTAGAGGTTTGTCGCGAAAGAGAAGCGCCGATACTGAAAGAGGCAGAAAGGGGGAAAAAGGGTCCGTGGACTTGGTGAAAAGGGGAAGAGATGGAGAGATCTCGTCGAGATGTTCTACAAGGCTTGGAGACCAGGACGATTATGGGAAGTGAAGATATGGACGGCCGTCGCCAGCCATTGGGAATGAGGGTTCCAGTGCTCAGAAGCCTCTCTCGCTCCTTTCACTCTGCGCCTCTGATTCCAGCACCACAAGACTGGTTTGCACGAAGAACAGAGGATCTAGAACGTACGGACACTGCATGATGCCTAGTTCTGGGCTTTCGAGGGCAATTGGCGAGCGCTGTGTTCTCCCGCCAACCCTCCTTGAAGGTTCCCAATAAGGCAGTCCTCTAAAAACGCCGCTCCGGCGCTCCCTAGACCTCCGATGTTTCTGCTCATTTTGGTCTCTCCGCCGACACCCGGGAACCCAGACAGGGGATGTCGTACTTTACCAAAAGGGTAAAAATGTCCCCAGTATTTAGCGAACCAGTCCGATGACGCCGCGGGTTTGGCTACGTTAGCGCGGAGACCAAACTCCTCTCTGCCGGTCGAGCCTCCGCCCGCCGCCGCCGCCGTCGCCGTCGTGCTGCTGTGTCTTGGAGCGCGTCTAAAGAGGACGTCGAGGATGTCATCGTCCGACTCTCTTAATCTCACTCAGAAATGGCTTCGCCACAACATCGCCACTTACGACGACCGAGACAGGGTCTTTTCGGACGTCGATTCCACCTTATCAACCTACAGTACCCTTCGCCCAAAGACAGATATCTATAGTTCGTAGTCCAGACCAATCTTCACTTTCTTACACTTCCATTGTTGCACACTACAGCTTATGACGACGGTCGCACTCAACTCCTCCTCTGCGTGCATGGCCTCTTGCCCATAACCTATCGCCAAGCCTCGTACCATATCCCTATTGCAATATGGATCACACACCGGTACCCTCGCGAACCACCCCTCGCGTTTGTCGTGCCCACCTCAGAAATGCTCGTGCGGCCGAGTAAATACATCGATGTGAGCGGACTGTGTAAAATCGATTATATCCTGAACTGGGAAAAGAAATACGAGGTGCGTCTTGGTGACATCCCCCCAATCTAACCCTGTAGATCTTACGACAAAATAACTTTTAGGGCTGCGATTTACCGTCGCTCATCCAGGCCTTGCAGCAGTACTTCTCATACGAACCCCCTGTCTATTCGAAGCCAAAACAGGAGTCTGGACCCTCCTCGGGCTCGAGACCCTCGACACAAGTTTCTTCACCTTCTCGACCGCCACCCCCAGTTCCTCATCCCCCTGCGCAGTCACCACCCCCTCCGGTCGGGTCGCCGGTCGCTTCTCCTCGACCTACGATCCCACCAAAACCGCCGAGTACAGTCACTCCCGTGGTTCCGTATGCATTTCCTACTCCGGCTCAAACCCCCCATTCTGATAATCACAGCCCCATTCACGTTGTGAGCCGATCGTGTCCGGTCCCGTGTTCCGTCCGCTCACGTTACGTAACAGCCGAGCCCTCCTCCGAAGCCACCATTGCCTCCACCTCTATTTTCATCGTCCACGCAGCCCTTGCATAGCCCCTCTCCACCTCAATTTCACAATAGAGCTACGTCGATCGGTTCCCCCTGGCGTCCGACCACCCATTCAGCACAACTCCCAGACTCTGCTTCTAATTCATCTCGGTACACGTTCCCTCCGGGCCAATTCCATTCACCCTCCCCTGTGAGTGGACTAGCTCCGATTCCGCCACCGCCGCCATTACCCGTGTATGAGCCGCCGCCAGTCCCGCCCCATCCGCCACCGCCGCAGCAACGCACTGTTAGTTTAGCTCCGCCACGTCCGAATCTGCTCGATGAAGACGCCGCGGTGGAAGACCCGCCGGCACCGCCCGCTCAAGTGGCGCCACCGCGACCTCCAAATCCGGAGCTTCTACAGCTCCACGCACGGGTCCACGAGAAGCTACGGACGGAACTCGCATCGGTGGCACAGGCCATGACGCTGGATGGCGAGCGCCTACGTGCACAACAGGCGGACCTTCTGACGGGAGTGCCGGCAATCCGGGACGAGATGGGCCGGCTCGAGGCCGTAAGGGATGTGTGTCGCGGTGTGGCGACGCGACTGCGTGAGGCTGTGAACGCGGCCGAGCGTGGAGTGACCGAACTGAAACGCAAAGGTGACCCACCTGTTGACGAACTCGTGTGCTCGACGTCAATCGTGCACAACCAGTGCGTGTCACGGTCATCTTTGACGATACGTAGTGACGCTTACAGTACATCTCGCACAGACTTGTCGACCTCGTCGCCGAAGACAACGCGATTGAGGACACGATATACCACCTCCACCGCGCGCTCAATGCTGGACGGATCGATCTTGACCGTTTCATACGTGTTCGTCCCTTTGTTTGTTTGTGTACCACTGCTCGCGCGCTAACAACACGTATCACGTCGGACGGACAGACAACTCGGGTGCTCGCCGAAGAGCAGTTCATGAAGCGCGCGCTCATCGAACGCATCCAGACTTCCCTTCCAATGGGCGCATCCGTTCATCCGGGATGGGCCTAAGTTGGATCCGAGCGCGTAGATACCGTCTAATTTAACCACGTCACACGCACACACACCACTTGAGATGTGTGCCTGTACGATTTCTTGCTCCTTCCACGCAACGCATAATTCACTCATGAGACGCTATTGTCTTACGCAAACACGGGAGTTTACCTCCGGACCATCGACCCACTCAAAGCACATGGAACCATAAAAGTTCCATGTGTGGGTAGGGCGTCTCACACACCAGCCACGATTAAGGGCTAGCATGCGAAGGCCTACGGTATGACACCAGAACGGGATTCTTCATATGAGTAT
The DNA here is from genome assembly GCA_015025155.1 of Lactarius quietus. NCBI lineage: Eukaryota > Fungi > Basidiomycota > Agaricomycetes > Russulales > Russulaceae > Lactarius > Lactarius quietus. The sequence goes on from WITN01000637.1 coordinate 25,518, forward strand.
AGGCATGTGCGCGTGACCAGATAGCGATTCCGATGGCCGCGGTCCAGCGCTTGTGGCAATCCGGCACAGGCGGAGTGGGGAGGGCTGGAGGAGGGATGACTTCTGTTGCCAGCTCGATTTGGGAGGGGACAGGGCGATGAGATGCGATGGTACCGTAATAATAAGTCACTGGAGACCAGGGAAGGCACGAGCGAAGAACTTTAGTGGCCCAATCTCCCGATCGCTTGCTCCCCGAACAAAAAACAGGAATTGGGAGAAGATGACGATTTAAGCACGCGATCTGCGCAACACAATAGGGAGGTGAGGCCCAGATAATTGGCCCCACCCTGACGCCGAGGGGGTCCCGTTCGTAGCACGAGGCACCCGAGCATCGAGGGTTTCGGCAGGATCCCAGCTGTCCAATTTTCAAAGAGCGATGCCAAATGCCGCAAGATTGACCACTAATGGACCAAGGCAGGTTCAACCCGATGGTTCCGTCCCGTAAGAGGCAACGTACAAGGAAGGTCAGCAGAAAAAGAAATGTTCTATGAATTCGATGAAAGGGCTTCCCTTCCTTTCCCGCCAATAAAGCAACGCCACCGTGGCGCAACGCAGGGATTGGCTAGCTAAAGGCAACACAAAGACAAAGACAAGGACGAGCGAGCTGATTGTTGGGAGATAAGACCAATTGTCACGTCACCCATGCCGTTGTTTGAACCTTCCCAAAGTAGTCCCTGAACTGCGGCCCGACATTCCGTGAACACCGAAGAGCACCGAATCAGTGCGGCGGCCGTCCGGGAGTTCTATGGGCCACCAAATTTTTCTGCAGTGTGCTGTATCTTGACGGCCTCAAGAACATGCGGCATGTGATAAGCCAGTTCCGACGCGGAACACCCCCTTCCCCAGTCACCCGCGAATAACGGGTGTACAGAGTGTTCACGTATCGACATTGGGGACGACAGTTGGATCCGGGGAAGAATTACGCCGGTGGTACGCGTGGAACAACAACTAGCTCTGTTCCTTTTTTTCTTGCTTTTTGTCTTCTCTCCGAGTGAGGCCGGTTGTTATCGACAACGACTCGTTACTGTAATTACGGCAATTTTTTTCTATGAAAACCTCGTGTTCATAACCTCGTGTTCACAACATGGAGAAAAAAAAGCTTGAAAAAAAAATGTAACAGGTATTTTTTCTATCCGGTTTGCGTCTTGGCCTTTTTCATAAGGGAAAGGAAAAAGATAGGAAGAACGTATATGACAAGAAATTTGACAGATAAGACAGGATATTGAGATGGTAAGGCATGGCAGGGTCAGGTCCGTCCGACAGTGGTCCGACAGATAATAGCACGAACGGTGGGTGATGTGGGGCTTTCGTAAGGACGACCGCGTGGACCTTTAATTTAACTAAACAGCCCGCCACAACCACCACAAGAATACAAACGAAATGACAGAAGTGGGTGTGAAGACAAGGTGTACGGTATCGAAGTGATGATGATACCGTAGCGGGCATCAGCTGATCCATCAGCGGAAGAGAAAGAAGCCTGCGCAGAACGCCGCACGATCACGATCATGACTACCACTCGCGGTATCCAACTCCACCCACAAGCACATGGGGATGAAACACGAACCACCATCACCGCAACAGACCAAAAGGGACAGTCGTAATAGTACGTGACACCCTGGTGGAGTGGAGGTGCCAACTATCATAGACAGACGTGCGCCGAATCGTCGCCACGGCGTCTTCCGTTGCACGACGCCTGTACTACAACGAGCAAACACTTTCACGACATCTTTTCACAGCTTAGTTCGGTTTGCTGTGTTGGATCTGTGCTCGTGATTGGCTACTACTGTATGTCCATCAGTCGATCTATCACAAGTTCGAGGAGCTCCGCCGACATCCTTTTTCGTGGTCATGAGGCTGAACGCAATTTCACCAAATACAACTACTACCAGTACTCCAGTAATACAGCACACACTCGAACAAACAAACAAACAAGAACGAAATCAGCTGGAAGTTGCGCAGTTTGACATGTTCTTCTGGATGGTCCTTCTAGATGGATGGCGTAAGTTGGCGTTTATCAGCGGATCAACCGCAAGGGGGGTACTGCATACGGCCTAATCTCACCCATTGTGCTCCTCTCCGAACACGATATATGTATGTATGCTTCCTACGGGCTACGCTAGACTGCGGTTCCATTGTTGTGGGACTTCGAGAACACCGACACGTTGCAGATTCTCGAACGATTCGAGGCTCGTCCGACGAGCCCGAAGCCTCGTTTTGACACCAAGTGTACTCTTTTGGAGGCTTGCGTCTATCCCATCTGTCACACTGGATGCCACACCCAGACATAATGATTTAATAAAGGCGGCGAGTTCGACAAGCAGGCAAACGGTGCGACGATAGTGGGGGGTAGAGCAGACAGCGATAGCGCGAGACGGGACGATATACAACGATACGGACGACGAAACATAATAGATCATAATGGGTCATAAGCCAAGTAGCGCATGGCCCCTCCAACAACCAGAAATCCATACGGGGCGAGGACGGGGTACCAGCTAGGCCAACTGCGTTGTACTACACAAAGGATAGTAAAAGAAAAAGGACGGACGGGAAAGAAACAAAGGAAAGGAAAATAAAACCAAGACATAGGACGCAGATATAACTTATTCGACAGCAACGACTGAGCACGAGGGGAAGGGAAGCTCACGCGACGATACGCTGGCCAGCGGCGCTATCATACTCGACTGCCTTGCGCCGCCCAGTGCCACCGACCCAGCGCCAAACACGCAGCTCGTCGCCACCAGGCACCTCCTCGAGGTTCGCGCGCACATTCGCGTTCCCCTCGACGACACGCTCGACCTTATCCCACAACCGCGCACGCGCCGACACAGAGTGTTCGTCCTGCAGGACGAGGTCGCGCAGCTGGAGCGAGGATAGGTACGGCGCAGGCGCATTCACCGGGTCTGTGTGATGCGCAATTTCCTGGTTGCGCAGCGCTGCGAGTGCGAGCTGCACGAGTTCAGAGACGCGTTTGTCTTCGAAGTGGGCGTATACGCGCCGCCGGCGAAGAATGAACATGCCGAGCACCGCCACGATCGTGCCTGTGCCCGTGCCGTACGAAGATACATTAAGTTACCGATAAGAACGATCGACGCCTGGAACAAAGGACTTACCGAACACCCGCCCCCTCCACTGCTTCCATACTTCTCGGCTCTTGACTGTGAGCGCACAAGTCCAATCCAGGTTAGGTGCACCGTGTGCAATGTATTTCGCGCCTCTGTTGAACCTTGAGTAAGTAAGGTTTAGCCAATATAACAATGGTTGGACGTACTCGGAGTCCTCTCCCGTTATGACCCCACCCCATGTGACCAGCTGCTGAATGGCTTCACCAAAGGTATCATCAAAGGTACTCTGCAACTGCGGCTACAACGGAGTAAACGTCAATCACCACGACGCTAGGCCTAGATGGGTGAACGCACCGCAGTCTTGGCCTTCATTGCCTCTCGCAACGCATCGAGATGCATACCCCATCTCTTTGCCTCCCCGCCTTCAGTATCTAGGACAGGGGGCACATCACTAGCGCACAGTCGCTTCCCGCGTTCCAGTCCCAGTACAGCCTCAATCGCCTTTCCCAGTACGCCAATGTGCCTCTTCCGCCTCGGGTCCTCGACGCATCTCGGTGGAAGTGCTACAGGTCCAACGCCCGGCATACCATCAAGCGTAGCCGCAATCACCTTCAAAACGGCATTTGCAGAGGGAGTGAGTTGGGAGCGAGGAGACAGTGTGTTGTTCGATGGCAGGGAAATGAACGCCAAAATTGGGTGTGGACGCAGGAGGAAGCCATGCTCACACGACACGCTATCGAGCGTGCATGTTGCATGCGCTGGACACGGGGTGCACTCGTCGGGTACGAATGGCAGCAGTGGTGGCGCAGGACATGGTTCTCCTTCTACGCCGGGGGAAGGAAGGTAGAGTGAAGTGCGATTCTCCCTATTGCACGCCTCGACAGCAGAGACTTTCGTGCGTAAGCGTTCGAGGATGTCATTTGTCTTGCTGCCTGTGTCACAGTAGCCCAATGCGGCGGACTGAGCCTTGTATGGGCCGACAATCATGTATACCGAAAGGGCGGCCATGGCGATAAGGAAACGGAGGAAAGGGCTAGCGCGAGACCTGGGAGGTGACGAGCGTACAAGAGGACCGCCAGCCAAGCGACGCGAGATGGCAAGATCAGACTTCGCATCGTCCGACTCGTCTAATTCGTCAAGCTCATCCACCTCAGATGCATGGTCCACTGTATCCTCCGCGTTCACTGCATCGGCTTGCTCTTCCTCGACCTCAGCGATCTCCTCTAGATTGTCTTCACCTGTGTTGCCTTCTTCGGCTTCTTCGACGGTTCCTTCAGTCTCCACAGGGCGTACCGGAGAATTTGACTTGAACGGCGACGAAAACAGTTTCTTGAACGGCGAGCGATACACGCCGCTGATAATATTATCATTCTCCCGAACCGCCTCTGGTGACAGGCGTGGAGCAAATTTGGACCGTGGAGGTGAGACAGCAGGGTCGGCATGTTCCTGTTGTTCGGTTTCCTCTAGTTCGCGTGTAGGCGAGGACGACGAAGAGTGGTATTCCGGAGGTGCCGATGTGGCCTTACGAGACGACTTGCGGGTAGAAGCTTTAGGCGCAGCTTTACGGGTGCGTGGCTTTGGCGGCGGACGAGCGGGAGAGGATGATTCCGCTCCAGACTGGAAGACATTGTTATCCTCCCACCCGCTATCTTCCGCGAACTGTGATAACGGAATGAGTGCACAGGTAAGGAAAGATAAACAGCGGAATTGGCTCACATTTGAGGATCGGCGGGTACGCGAACCGGCGTCTTCAGCCTGACGCAAAAGCTTAAACATGCACGTGGGAAATGTAGACATGAGGAGGACGCACATTCTTCTTCGACCGACTGACTTTCCTGGGAGCGAGCTCTTCCTCGGGCTCGCTCTCCTCGGCAAGAGCGGGCTGAGATGGCTGTCCAGCTCGTGCTGGAGGACCACCAAGGGCGGGTTGTGCGGATCTGCGGCGTTTAGGCTAGGAGGGACGTGTGAGTTCGGCAATAGGAGACGCGTGATCGAACGCGACGCGACGCGACGTACCGCCTCTGCTTTGGGTGCGACTTCTGCGGAGGGCGCGCGCGAGCTGCGGCGGGAGGACCGTCGTAAGTTCTATACGCGACATGAGTCTCCGGGCATGAATGCAACGAGGCGGGAGCCACACACCTTGTTAGCATCTTCATTAAGGTAGCGGCCAGTCATGCCGTCCTTGATTCCATCGTCGCTTGCTATACTGTTCTCCCCCTTGACCCTTTCCTTCTTGAATTGCTTGATCTTGGGCTTGATCTCGTCGTTGAAGAGCTGTACTAGCTTTGGTTTGGTGTAAGGGGTTGGATACCTAATATTGTGAAAACCAAAGACGCCCAATAATTGGTTGACGGTAAGAGTGGAAGGGTCAAAGTCGGGTTCGAGGTATTCGCCCAGAGTTATGATTTGGGAGGCAGACATGCGCGACATGGCGGGCTGAGTCGCTTGACGATCAACTCACTCAAGACAACCACATTAAACAGTCACACAACCGTCACACAACCTCTGTCACATTCGCACGTGCACAACACCCACAACACCCCATAACTTAGACGCTAGTATTTGGGTCGTACCAATCCAGATGGACCAAACCATTGCCCTTTTACCTACGTCTACACTCAGATTGGGTCGCAGAAAGGACAATAGAACAACTCACGTAGTATTTAAAGTACACCCAGGGGAGAACGTCCTAAAATGGGTCCAATGTTAATCCTCAACACATTGTCACGTTGGGGTTCTCTTTTACCTTCTTTAAATGATAGAATACCCTACAAACAATAATAAATGTTCATTGGTCGACTTCTGTAGATCAAAAGCGAACACTTACCGCCGCGGAGTTGCTTGGTCCCCTATAGAGTTGGCAAAGGATTCCGCGGGTACGAGTCCATACTTGAATTCTGCCAGCAGAAGCGCCCCGTAGCTTGTCAGGAGCTGGCCCGTCGAAGTACGTCACATCAACCTCCAACCATGCCCAAGTTCGATCAAAGAAAGACGTACCGGACAACTCGTATATCCATCGTACACGGCAGGCCCGATCTTGCCACTATCCATCAGATGGAACAGATTTTCGGTCAGCACAGGTGCCTGCTTAGTTATTGCCGCGCAGTCTTGCTCGTGGGCAGCGACGATGCGTCTCCGAGAGAAAATATGTTACTGTATTCGGGTTTTACGTGTTGTAGAGTGCCTTTGTCCACGTCAACCCATCCCGCCGCGTCCGCGATCGGGCTACGTTTGAGCACGTCCAGAGGCCCCATCGGCGGAGTGACGTGCAAGAGCGTATAGTCTTCTTTGCTCTCGGTTCCATCGGCAACATTTTTGAACACAGCCTTGCGATTGGCCGCATCGACGGCTATGAGGTTGTGTCCAAAGAACCCGCCAACGCCGCGTTCAACACGCAGCGCATCCAGCACATCTGAATACTTCTTCACGCTGAACATGGTCGACATCCCGCTGAAAAAGTCGATCTTGATCTGTTCCCCACGGCCAGTCGTGCGATACCGATCCCACGCCATCCACATAATCTTCTGTGGGGCTGTAACGAAGCGAGCGAGTAAGTGGAGCTGAAGAATGGACCGGCGGAGGCACTGACCTCCGGCGCACTTGATCACGCCCTGCGGCTGGGTGAAGATCGCACGACCCGCGCGGAGCGCATCGATGTCCTCCCAGACCTTGTCGCACGTCTGATACGAGTAGATACTCGACACGCCGCTCGACGGATCTGCGAGCGCCTTGGGCAGGCCCTCAATCGCACCGTAATTCACCTGCAGCCCCATCGCGACGACGAGCGCGTCGTACGCGAGTGTGCGGCCCCCATCTGTGCGCACAGCATTGTGTGCAGGGTCGAAGGACGCAACGTTTTCGGCTATGTGCGTAATGTGCGAGGGGATAAGCTCCGCGAGCGGCCGTCGGAGCGTCGACTTCTGTTTCAGGCCTGCACCGACGAGAGTCCTTAGTTAGGGGGTTAAGCAAGTTAGGTTTCAATTGGGAATGGTAATCGGACGTACCATCCGGGCTGAACGGACCGACCGCCAATGCGGTGAGCGAGTGGTGAGCGGCGAAGAGGGGGGAATGCAATGGAGAGACAGGAGACACACCTGGTAGTTGTGGTATTCTGCAGCGTCTACAATGGCGATGTCTCCAGATTGAAGAGGTTTCCCGGCGTCCTTGAAACGGTTGTACAACTGCTGGGCGACGCTAAGCCCGCCTGAGCCTTTTCCGGGCGGGGATAAGTTTAGAACGGACGGGCATCGCGTACAACCATGTAGCCGCGAACTCGGACGCACCTCCTCCCAGGACAACGATCCTGAACCTGTCCTTAGTTGGTGCCTCTGTGCTCAGCCATCGAACACGAGCTAGAGCTGTATGGCGCCTGAGAAGGCAAGAAATTCCCCGTTTTGCGTGCGCCTGCATACTACTCGGGGTTCCAAAAGAGAGCGAGGGTGTCTTCTCTCAATGATCGACGACTCTGCCAGCGCCTTTCGACACGCTTTGGACATGTATGGGAACTTTTCTGATGTCAAATGGTTGTCTGATGGCGCAATCCTGCCCATCCCGATTTGATACTGGTCACGTCATCACACGCAGTTCTATGTTGCGCATTGACACCTACAGTATTGTGTGCGGGTTCTGGACTTTTCTTTTCATAAATAGTGCTAGCGGATGCATTGGCCTCTTAATAGAAAGGCACTTATTCACATAGTGAGAAACGGCTTTTTGTCACCTATTGTAAATCACGGTTCCGCTGGTGACCTCCCACATACATTGTCTGCCGCTGCAAAATACATGCCTGCTCCAAGCGTGGGTGACAACGGGCACTCATACAATAAAACATGTAACTCGAACGGTAGATGAAGAACACATGGTGCCAGTGCGTGTACTCCCAGAAATGAAACGGCAACGGCGACTTGGGAACAGAACGTTCGTAGACGTGAGCCCAGCCCATAAGTAATCCAGCCTTCTCGTTGTGAAGTAGAAGGTTTGGCAGTCTTCGTTCACGAGGAATCTGTGAAAAGTAGGACGCAAAGAATACAGGGATCGAGGGCCCGGGGGGTCAATGTGTAAGCGGTTTTCACGCCCAAGGGCACGAGTAATTCCGGGGATCGAGAGGATAGCTTCCGAGTGATTTTGCCACATCTTGACTAGTTCGTTACCCTCAGCGATCACAGGGGCAGGCCTAGGGGAGTGAAGTCCACGATGACCCCATGCAGCATGCATGAGTAAGACGCGAAGTGCCTAGTGACGTTCAACAAGTCGGCCTAGACGTGCGTAGGAGAAACGCAAGACATTCGAGGCTCCTAGTAGCCCGCACACCGTATTCAAGGAAGTGATTGCCAGGCGCAAGCGTCCACGTTTGCAGATCGAGGGTTCCACCGAGAGGTGATACCAGTACTGGATATAGGTACGAGGATAGCGTACACTTTTCTTGGGTAGTCACGAGTATTGGCCCTGGGATGAGGTCGTTGTTGAAAAGGGGGGAAAGCTACCTGGAATAACGCCACGACCATATGTGATCTGATCCATGAGGAAGATACCTGCAGCGGGAGGACGCTTGTGTTGCTGCATGCAAAAAGAGGTCCTTGCTGCATCACCGATCAGAGATTCGTCATGATAACTGTTCCGAAGAACGATACGCGCAACGGTCTTTGTTTCAAATTTCAATTTTTTTTCTTATATAAAATAAAATCTCCACTATGTTTTGGCTTTGGCCTTTTTTTTTTGGGTCGGGAGGTTATTTGTAATTGCTGGTCGTGAAGTGGGCCACATTTGTTGGCAGGGTCACCAAACGGTCTAACATTGGCCGCCATGATCCCCAGAAAAAGACACGCTCGTTGCTGAGGTACATCGAAGAACCCGGGCATGTCGGGCAAGGTATTCTAGTTGTCTAAGGGCTGCACGAGTTAGCACTGAAGTCCATTGGAGACCCCTGTTCCACAGGGAACAAGGATCTTGACCAGGATACAGTCAACATTGGTGCGACGTTACGGTCTGTGGTTACATCAGCGGTAACATGGTGCGTAGGAGATATATTTATCCCGTCGTAGAGAAACGTGGAACTAACCCCATTCATGGTAGCATGTCTCATTGCAGAAGGTGGGGAATGATATCCACACCTGCGACAGTATCCTGTGTCCGTGAGATCAGGCGTCTTTGTCTTGAATCATAGATGCAAGCCATGATATGCGTGGCATGTTACAAGTGAGCAACAGTCGACAGTGATTGATGGAGGGCTGTGCGAGGGACGACAGGGATCGCAATACAGTCCGCCACCCATGAGAAGCAATTAATGACCAGTGAGTCCGATGAAGGACGGAGGTACAGTACGAGAGGACCTTGTGCTGCACTTCTCGCGCTGGATTATTGACATCGCAGATTCAAGCTTGCCGAGAGACGCGAGATGACTTGTGGAAGGGAACCGGGACGAGATACCCGGATCATCGCCTCATTGTCGACGCCGGAGTTGTATCCCATTGAGCAGTTGCCAGTGCCGTTCTATTGTGCGCCGTTGCCTAGTATACCACCCAGCCGGCCTGCCTTTTATCATCCTAACTTGATACCAACTCATCCTTTTGGCCTTTCCTTTCACCTAGCGGGCTAGTGTGTGAGCGGTCATTCCTAAACATTCCCATGAGCTCTGTACGCCCCGGACGTCCTTCTGGTAGAGACACCGCTGGCGGCCTTCCTTCTGGCCCACGCTCCCGCTCCGTGGGGCGTTCAACTTATGAAACTCGGGAGCGGGAGAGAGTTACAGAACATGACAGGGGAAGGGACAAGGACTACAACTACGATTCCTACCGCGGCGCACCACCCATCGAGAGGGCACGCTCCATGCGTACGCAACGTTCCGTGGCAAACATGTCTTCTGCCCGTAGCGGGCGCGGTGGCCCAGCTCCGTACTCAGATGTGCCGGACGTGCCACCGCTTCCCCGCTCGCACCGCTCAGACGTGCAGTCTGGGAGAAGCACCAGCTCCCGGTCAGCATCATCGTCATCAGCATCATCAACATTTATGGATCGGGGGAAGGAGCGCGGCGGGTATGCGTCATCGCGTACGAGCTTGGAGGATGATCCCGAGCCGCGCAAGGAGACGGGCGGGTGGTTTCGGCAGCGGACGGCTGAGCAGGAGCATGGTACGTTCTCACATCACCGCTGACGACGCCTTCACTGATTCGGTGGTCAGTGGACCCTGAGGGCGGAGACGACGAGCCGCCGCCGGACCAGTCGGGATACGGCCTATCGCTCTGGTCACGCGTTGCCATTGCAGCGAATACGATAACGGTGAGCGTGTCCAAGGCCTGGGAGTCCAATATTACTGTCCAGTCGGGAGAGCGTACGTCTTATCTTTTTACCCGTTTTGCTATGACTACGAATTACCGATATTATGTTCGCCATGCAGAGACACCACCAGGTGAAGAGTCCCGTCTCACACGAGCAATGAAGGCATACCACCTCGAGAAGGCGCGCGACCCTAGTGATCTGCCGCCATGGCTATTCGAAGAACATGAACGACGCCCCCGCGGCCAACCGGGCGCGAGCACCTGGCAGCGGGAGGCCAGTGGACCAGACATTTACGAACCTAGCGACGACAATGCTCCACCGCGGGGCCGCGGTCTGCGTGACATATATGAAGCTGCCTCGGCCGCTACATCTACATCTACGCCACCAAGGCAAGAGAGGCGGGAGATGTCACGTGCGCGGCAGGACGATGTCGATGGTGGTCAGTCATCGAAGGCGAATAACCGGCTCAAGGCGCTTCGAGATGCGAAGCGTAACGCGGTACAACGGAATGCGTCTTTCTCCAGTGGCCGTCTCGAGTCGACCAACGACGAATGGTCGTCCGCACGGAAGGAGTACAGTAGGGGCTCTGGGCCAGATGGCAGACCTGGCAATGCTGCGCTTGGTCGGGCACCGTCGCTTCCTGACCGCATACGACCAGGTGGAGGTGGGTTACCCCCTCGACCAGGTTCACGAAAGTAGTCAAGAAGCGAGACGTTCCCGCCCAATTGTTCCCGCCAGCTTAGTGTTATCTACGACCCTTGTTACTGTGAAGTACTGTGATCATTGTTCGGCGAGTTTATTGATTGACGTGGCGTGTGAGCGTATTCGTCGATTCGTCGCCATGGACAAGTGGACCGTGAGTAAAGGGTTGTATGTAACGTAACGAGGCTCTGTCGGGCGACTCGGACTTTGTGTTGTGTTAGTGCGAGCTAACCATGATTAGGCTGAGACAAGGGGCGTCCAAAATCTTACCGTCGTCAAGGGACTTTTAAGCCCCGCCCTGCCCAGCCATATTTACCCGACAGAAAGTCTGTTTCCCCTCATCATCTTCCTCCCCTTCTTTCCTTCCCCTTCTTTTCGCTTTTCCTTGTCTCTTCCGAGTCGAGTTGATTCTCGACTTCAATTCCTGTTCGATTATCGAGGTGGGTTTGCTTCCTACCTTTCTTGCTCATCCGGGCTAAGCATGTACACGCAGATCACCCTCTTTGACAGAGTAATCACTTCGCATTCCCTGGGAGGAATATCTGCGCTCTTTTTTCTGTCCAATCTTACCTCGACGCTCTCTCTGTTCTTGAACTTTTGATCATCATGGTCATGTTTGCTTCCCTCATTGGCGCTGCTGCCATGTATGCCCGTGTCGCTTCAGCAGTCCCCATGGCTTATGGCACTCCCTCAGGTATGAGATTCCCCATCCGATGCAGATTCAAATCGACTTATCTCGGATTGATTTGTAGCGGTTATTCGAGTCCTCTCCTGCTGCCAACAGTTACGGCAGCGGCTATGGCAGTGGAAACAACGCTAACAACAACTATGGGAACAACAGCCCACCGGCGATGTCCATGTCCATGTCTATGTCTATGGCAGCTTATCCTGCAAGCACTCCGGCATACAGCTCCCCTCCCCCTCCTTCATACAGCTCCCCTTCTTACGGTTCGGGTTCCTCAAGCTGGAACGATGGTAACTACAATAACTGTGTGCAGCGTACGTTCTCTCTCCGTGCTATCATACCCTCCCTGACGTCGCTTGAAATTAGAATGTATGTCCGAGTATGGATCTGGATCTCCTCCTCCTTCCATGAACATGCCTCCATCGTCGCCTCCTCCCAGTAACTCTGGGAATGGGAATGGCGCAACCCACACTGTCATCGTTGCTCCCACTCAAGGCGTTCTCCGCTACGTGCCCTTCGCACTCAACGCATCTGTTGGCGATACCATCCAGTTCATGTGGGGTGCCAACAACCACACAGTCACCAAGTCTTCAGAGCTTGAGCCCTGCAACAAGACGTCCGATAAGCCGTTCGCATCTGGCGAACAAAACAAAGGCTTCATGTGTAGGCATTACATTCGTCCTCTGTACGGTACATTTACTCAACTGTCTCCTTTTAGTCACTCAGGTTGTCAATGACACTAACACGACGTTCTTCTACTGCGGAACCCCCACCCATTGCGAGAAAGGCATGTTCGGGATCCTCAACCCGCCCAGTGCCTACATGCAGCCCGGGTCAGCGTCAAACATGCTGCCTCAGCTCGCGAGCATGTATCCTTCGACCAACCAGTCTTTGTCATACACCAGCAATGCCACTGCTAACAACTCTGCTGCTGCGAGCTGGGGCATGAACATCGACATGAGCCAGATGCCAGGTTGGGCTGCGCCTTACGTTGCAGAGAACATGTTGTACACCCAGTTGTTCGCTGCTTCAAATCCCGCGACGCTTAATTCAGCAACCGGAAACATCGACTTGTCATCTCTCAATGGCTCAATGGTCGTTCCCATGGATGTTGCAGCTAACGCACGCCTGAATAACGCGGATTCCAGCTCGCCAACGCCCTCGGGTGCGACCCCATCCACAAGCCCGTCCCCCAGCGGCAACCCTAGCGGTGCGCTGAAGAGCGGTGCTGGTGCGCTTGCCTCACCACGGGTTGCCGTTGCGCTTGTCGCAGTCGCTGCTGCCTTCTTTGCGCTCTAGAGGCCCTATCACAGACATTCATACCCCACGCCCTTTCATATTCGCCGAGGCACTGACCATTCATACTCATTCAAGTAGTCGAGCTGTGCATTTGGACACTGCGTTTGATATTTACTTTATTGCGTACTTTCGTGATCTTGATTTTCTTTCATTTTCTTTCCCACGACCCACTGTAGGCTTGCCTACGAGGAAGATGTTTCGCTAAATTGTTCGTACCGTAGGGAAGACTCAATAAACATCACAGGTCGAACAACGCGCTACGGTGTGCCTCCTGAGTGGAAATTAGTCGTCTCATTGTTGATGCTTTAAGCTGTCCCTTGTGATTCGATTGATGTTAGACTGGATTGATTGCGTTCCACCATACCTTCTGGGTGATTAGACGGCATTGTATATTTGTATTGTTAGTATTTTGAGACGCATTGTGAGCTAGTCACCTTCCACATACACATACCACTGGGAAGATGGTCCCGTAAATGGGTCTTCCTTTCAAGTCCTGACGTGTGCTATACGTACCGCTGGTTACCAACCGTGTTGGTACCTGATGCGACTATCTATCAGCGAGAAACGCCCAGCAGGATCCAATCATAGTTCCCCTGCGCATAGCGACAGCAACGTTGCCAATACGTTTCCTGTAAGTTACTACGGTAGCTAGCATCAATCTGCCTGATGCAGCACCGTGTTTGTCTTTTGTAAAGTTGCCGTCACTTCATGGCGCGCACTAAATATTTTTCTGGAAACCAGGGTAGCCTTTTGCAATTCCAGGGGTTTCACACAGCCATGGGTGGAAACCTGATGGGGAATCACACTGGAATCACTAATGTGTGTGTGCACAACAAACCGATCGAAAAAAAGACGTGTCCGTGAGACGCAGTCTCTAGCTGGCGTTCATTGACGAAGTCAGAAGCATTTTTGACCACGCCTAGGCAACAGACGCGAGGCGGACAGACATACTGTATCACGACGGCGCTCTGTGATAGTCGTCTCCCCATCAGCCCCACGGTACATAAAGCCATAATAACGGTTGAAAGAACAATCGTTCGATATGACTTAGGTGCCATCCCATGTTTCCCGCACGCGAATCCGCTTGGAGTTACGAGAATATATCGTCGATCTCGTCGCGTTGCGCCCTTTTCGCCTTGGCGCGCTTTTGCTGTCTTGACTCTTCTGGGGCAGTAGCGCGCCTCTTCACTGCAACAGCCGGGTGTGATGAGGGCCTGAGAGCCAAGGGCGGCGGTACGGGCGAGGACACATCATCCGTAGCGACTGCGGCGGGGATCAGATCACGAAATACAGTCAGAGGGACGTGTGTGCTGACGTGGTCTCGCAACATTTGTTGGCAAGGGGAGATCGAGCGCCATGGGGGACGCTGATCTTGATTTTAGTTGGGGTGTGAGCGCCGGTGGGCGCGCGACCGCCTCGCCCAGGTCGGTAGACATGTCCAAATCGCTATCTAGAACTATGCGCCCAGTGGAGGCCTGCGTGGTCCTTGATGCTCCTACGTCCTCCTCGCCTAGGACGGCCGGTGGTGGTGGCAGTGGTGTCGCGTTGTGCGTGGTTTCTGCGGGCTGCGCGGGTGACACGGTGAATGCTGAGTATTGGTGAAGGCCTGAGACGGTACGTACGTGAAGCGTGTCGAGGAGACGTATAGATTCGGTGTGTAGGGTGGAGAGCACGTGTCTTATGGCGGACGAGAGGTGAGCCAGACGAGCGACAAGGGCGGTTAAAGTGACCACGAGGTGCAGGAAAGCACCACTTCGCATGGCGAGGGTGAGCACGCTATGCATCCGATTACTACATGAGCCCCAGATCTGCTAACGTAGGGACAATACACACCGGTAGATCGCACACATACGAACGTAGGTCTGTGCACAGACGAAGTGTCAGTTTGCGCAAATGAGCTTCGCAGCGAGTAACGCGCCTTGTCGAGCAACGCCGTGCAGGTGCGTAAACGTGCAAGGAATGACTTGAACGAGGATGCAGGCGGGTAGTGCGACCAGGCCCCCTTGAGCGGCTTTGAGCTTTAGAAAGTTGGCGATTATGGGACGTACTAGAACCACCGATGCCTCACCTTGCATCCGGCGGATCACTGTAGAACGACCTGCGTAGGCCGTTGACGAGCGAAGACACGTCGCATGACTTTAGACGACGGGAATAGCGTCGCGCTTCGACAACGCGCTTCCAGAAGAGTGCGGCGCGATGCTGGTTGTTGTTGATGTAGTAGATACGCTCGAGCACAGCGAGTTCGGTGGCGTGTTGCGCAAGCAAAGCGCTGAGCTTGCGCATATGCAGTTTTAGAGACTTGAGAAAGGCATCGACGAAGGTGTGTTTTGATGAGTCCAGAGATGCACGCGCGAGAGAAGCCATCAGTACATTGTCTATGGGACGCGGTCACGGTCCGGCGCCATTTACCCTCATCCCTAATCACAACCTCGACGACTAACTGCTTGGCCATCGACCTACGTGATGAGCGGACCTGGTCAAGATGCAAAGTTCTTCCAACGCGGCAAGATTCAGGTGCGTGCTGAAGTGACGCACGTCCTTGCGTGAACTCACCAAGCGTGCAGGAGTTTCGCCAGGAACTCCAACAGGCTGAGACGAAAGACAAGAAGTTTACGAAGAGGAAAACTATACTGAAGAAGATAGTTGCGAACATCACTATGGGAAATGATAGTTCGTGCTGTGCCCTTCACAGGCGCGTTGGTTCCCTCATGAATGTCCCGCTCAAGTGTCAGCTCTCTTCGTTGACGTTGTACAATGTCTTGGGACACCCTTATTGGAAATCAAGAAGAGTGCGTCTGCGCTCTGTATCGCCTTGCTAGTTTGCACAATGCGACCCGTCTGCACAGTGGTTTACCTATTTCTCATCAACTACGGACGAGCCAAGGCGGATTCTATCCATATGGTCATCCCAAATTTCCTCCAGGTACTGTAGTGCATATCTTTCGTGCCTCCTGCGCCTTACTATGCTATCGCTCAGGACTGCAACGACCGCAATCCACTCATCCGCGCGCTCGCGATTCGTACCATGTCCTATATACCCATCCCCGTCGTCATAGATAACTTGACCGACCAGCTCCGCCATCATCTCAAAGACCGCGATCCATACGTGCGTAAGACGGCGGCAATATGCGTGGCCAAGATGTACGCCGCCGACCCACGCAAAGCTGAGAGGGGCGGCTTTGTCGAGCTCCTGCGCGACCTTTTGGTCGACAGCAATGCCACAGTCGTCGCCAACGCCGTCGCGGCCTTGTCTGAGATCGCAGACCGACCAGATGGGGTCGTGTTCAAGCTGAACTTGGCCGTTGCGAACAAACTAATCGCCGCGCTTGGTGAGAGCTCAGAGTAAGGCAATCGGGTTTCGGGTATGACTATCTTCATTGACGTACATGCGGACAGATGGGGCCAGATTTACATCCTCGACGCATTATTACGCTATGTCCCAGAGACGCACGCCGACGCCGAGCTTATTGGCGAGCGGATATCCGTGCAGTTACAGCACGCGAACTCTGCCGTGGTTCTTACGACGATCAAGGTCTTGCTCTACCTGATGAACTATATGAACAACAAAACGTTAGTGGAATACATTTGCAAGAAGATGGGCCCCCCATTAGGTGTGCTTGTCACCCCTTGGCAATCCGAAGACTGTTGACCGTGCTGCGGCTGGACAGTAACATTGCTTTCCTCTGGCCCGGAAGTGCAGTATGTCGCTTTGCGGAACATCTTGCTCATAATCCAGAGACGACCAACTGTCCTCAAGAACGACGTAAAGGTGTTCTTCTGCAAGTATAATGACCCAATCTACGTCAAACTCGCCAAGTTGGAAATTATGTACAGGCTTGCGAATGAGGAAAACGTTAAAGAAGTCCTCGCCGAGCTGGAAGAGTATGTAACCTGTGCCACCTGTTTGGACCGTGGCGCCTCATCAACACTATGTCTAGGTACGCATCAGAGGTAGACATCGACTTTGTACGCAAAGCAGTGCGGTCGATCGGGCGCATCACAATCAAGGTCGAGGCGGCAGCTGATGCATGTATCCGTTCTCTTGTCGCCCTTATCGAGACGAAAGTGTCCTACGTCGTGCAAGAAGCAACTATCGTAATAAAGGACATCTTCCGGCGATATCCCGGCAGGTATGAGTTGATCATCCCAAAGCTCTGTGAGAACCTCGACGTCCTCGACGAACCCGAGGCAAAGGCGTCGATGGTCTGGATCATCGGCCAGTTCGCGAACCGCATTGACAACGCCGACGAGCTTATGGACGATCTTACGTACAACTTTCTCGAGGAGCCCGTCGAGGTGCAATTCGCGCTTGTCACCGCAGCCGTCAAGCTGTTCATCTACAAGAGTTCGTCCGACTCGGTCAAGGCGCTCGTACACAAGGTGCTCAAGTGGACGACCGAGGAGATCGACAATCCCGATTTGCGCGACAGGGGTTTCATGTACTGGCGCCTGCTTGCGATTAACCCCACCGTCGCAGGCGAAATTGTGCTCTCAGAGAAGCCCGCAATCACGAACGACGCGGACCGGATGGATCGTGGGGCGCTCGACCAACTTTTGCTGCACACTGGCACACTGGGCAGCATCTATCACAAGAATCCCGAGGTACGTCTGTCGCTCATCTGCCCTCTGCAGCATTGTTATTGATGCGCTTGGCCAGACGTTCATCCGCGGCGCCGCAGGCAGGGCACTTGTCGACACGCCTGCTCTGAATCCAATGTCGAGACAACTCCTCGTTCCCGTGCAGCGCGAGGGTCCATCCGCGGGTCCTCTCGTCGTGCCCGGTCCAGGGCCAATCGAACCTGGCACCGCTCCTGAGCCGTCTGCACTCACAGTCCCGTTGAACACTTCGAAGCCAGCTCCACCGCTGCCGCCTGACTCTGCGGGTAGTGCCGAAGGGGAAGGTAGCGTAGGAGAGGAGGATGAGGATGAGGACGCGGGCTTTTCAAGTCGCAGGAGTGGCGGCGACGCGTACCTCGTGCCCGCCTCCGCCTCAGACCCATATGCAAGTCTGGATGCCGCATTCGTGGACCAAGCACAGCATGATTTCGATATTCAAATAGCGCGCGGTGCTCTCTTTTGAGACGTGGACTCCATGTAATAACCCGGACAGTGCTACATATTTCACATGTGTATACTTTGGATATTCCGCAATAATGGAAAAAAAAAAAAAAATTCCGCTCCCATTCATGACGAGACCAAAAGGTTTTTGAGCGGGCTGGTGATCTTGTGGATCCCTGTTCTTGGTCGAAGCGAGTTGTAGTGCTGCAATCAGGATCTTCGTCACAATGTCCCTCCAAAAAAAAAATGCGACGTAAACGCGTACCTCGCCGAGCCCATACATCCGCCGATGATAACTGATACGGACAGCACGCCTCTCCTTGAGGTTGTCGGTACTCGGCGCGCCGCTGGGGTCGTGCACGACCACGGGCGGCTGACCGCCCTGCACAACATGTATAGTCACCGCGTACGCGCGGCTTAGCGCGAGGATCTCTGGCTCGCCGCCCCACGCGCCCGTATCGCGGATGGTAGCGCAGTAGCGCGCGTATTCGCGCGGGCCGATTACGCCAGACTGGGAAGCGCCGACGCCGACGCCGTCCTCGCCCTCAACGCATGGCAGGAACGGCGCAAAGTCCTGTGGGTGCGCGAGCATGTATGCGGCGGCGGCGCGGCGCATATATGCGTAGTGCGCCTCTTGTGGCGGGACGAGGTTGAGAAGTGCCAGTTGGTCTGCGACGGCGGAGAACAGACAGTGGCCGTCTGGGTTGATCTGCATTTCGTGCGTAAAGTTACAGGGAAAGGAATTTAAGAGATGCGATGCGCACCTCATACATGTCGAGGCCGAGCTCGTTGCATATCCTGTTGATCGCGCGCTCCTCTTCCCTCGCTTCGCGCTCTAGCTTGGCATCCGCGACGGCGTCTGTCGGCGGTTGCAGTTCAGCCAATGCGGCTACTTTCCTTGCCTTGGGATAAGCCATTGTCACCAGTTCGGAAGGGAAGCGATGGGATAAGCGCACCTGTCTCGCCTTGAACCGGCTCTTACTGCTCGTCTTGTCGGATGTAGAAACTTCCGTCTGCACAGATACAGATACCGGCTCTTGCTGCTGCTGCTGGACGGTCTTCTCTCGCGAGTCAAGCATGGCGAATATATCGTCTACGCAATCGTCGTCGATGTTGTCAGTTGGATTTGGTGGCGTTGATGGCGCGAATATCTTTTTGACTTTGTTCTTCTTGGCTCCCATCGGATGGTGGCGGGAATGGTGGGAGGGCGGCAAGAATCGTTGCTTTCTATTTGAACGTTGCGGGTCATCGCCACGCTATGGAGACGCTCCCCGGCCCGGGCTTCTTAGCGCTTTACCGTCATGTCCGTGGCGACTCCAACGGTGCTCCCTCGTCCGCCGTTATTTCCAACCCTTATGCCGCGGCCCCAGCAGCAGCCGTTCCCGACGCCCCTTACAGTCCCGGGGCGTCACATGGGCCGTCTCTCCTTACGACGTGACTTTGTACAAGAGATGGAAGACCTGAGCGAGGAAGAAGCCGAACTCGAGGACAACGTGCGGCATTATATCCCTTCTGTCTTGTCGTGACCAACGTGTGGCTTAGACAATCGAAGTGAAAACTAGAGGCTTTGCCTTCCTGGTGCCGATCGGGAAGATGTTGACACAGCACGAAGAGAAGAATGACGTGCGTGTTTGTTCGGCTCGCTCATCCGATCCAGGGCTCAAAGATTGTGACGGCATCTCTACAGGCCGAGGAGGGCTCTGAGGTAGACGAGTCGGCGCGCTCGTCTCACCCAGAGTCGCCAACTGACGACGGAGAAGGTGACGGAGATGGTGACGGCGATGGCACCGCCGATGGAGAAGACGAGGGAGAAGAAGACGAAGAAGGGGGCATGGACCTCGACGCTGAGTTAGAAGACATGGACGACGACGTCGCCAATACGACCGCAGAGACGGAGGACCTTGACGACATAGACGACGTCGATGCAGGTTTGCTCGATGAGTAGCCTGTGCGCTACACCACATCCGGCAACCCGCCGTAAAACTGTGGCGGCAGTCTCACTCAGTGCACATGGAACAATCGATGAACTGGCGTGTCTCGTGTCTCAATTGTCTTTCTCGCTTACGCCTAATCGAACGACGAGCCAAGCTGAAACAGGTCGTGCCACTTCATGACGCCGCGGCATCAAGTTACGTGATACATGGTATCGCCCTCCATGGAGTTCCTCCAAAGCACAACTCGAAATGGGCAAATCTGTCGATGTGCAGTCCTTAGAGATATATCCTTTAACGCTTGTCTACCCGAAGACATGGCTACCAATGCTGTTAACGTAATGACAATGAAAGAACAATGGATTGTGAGTGCAGCATCTATCATATGAATTCACGAATGCGTATTTGAATAGCCAACTTTATGGCCAGAGTCTCCCTATGTCTTGGATAGTATCATACAATCTTAAACCTTTCTGTGACATTGGGTATACACCACGTATGTCCACTATGAGTAACAATAGGCCGACCTCAAATTATGTGGACCGATTGCTTGCTATGCATTACTTCATGCTTTAAGTAACTCGCCCTCCTCTGCGAGCATCGAGCGCGCCTCAGGGAACCGAGCGGTGATATCACACCAGTACGGGAGCGGCCGGCTTCAAAGTGCGAGTCAATCTTTCACGGGTAGCACCGGGTAGCAAAGAGAGATCTGCAGCTTACACAACCATTCCAGTATCCACAAACGTTTCTGTATCTGGAGTGATCTCCTTCCCGGTTTGGTCACGGACGCGTTCGAGATTCGCGGCCCAGAGTACGGTGGCTATAGTGATGAAGAGGGAATCATTGGCGAGGTGTTTCCCCACGCATGCTCGCCTGCCGAAACCATAGCTGCTGTGCCCTTTGTCACGCGTCTCCGTGGGCCCTGACAGTACCCTCCCATGGGCGTCTAGGAACCTCTCGGGGTTGAACTTGGCAGCGTCGTCACCATAGTACGTGGGATCATGGTGGCACTGCCAAATATTCGCGATGCACATGGTCCCCTTGGGAATGAACACGCCGTCGTACCAGACATCCTCAGTCGTATTGTGGGGAATGCCAAGCGGGAGGGGAGGACGCCAACGGAGAGTCTCTTTGACGGTTGCCTGTATATAAGGCAGATTGGAAGCATCCGAGAAAGTCGGGGGGCGTGCGCGCCCAACGACGGCGTCCAGCTCTGCTTGTGCACGCTTCTGTATTTCTGGGTGAGCGACCATGGCAAGCGCCCACCAAGTCAAGGAGGTGTAAGTCGTTTCTGCACCAGCGGTACTTCGTGAGAAAGGTCAGTGAACAACGGCATAGGAAGGTGATAACGATGATCGAAGAACTTACTACAGTGTTCCGATTAGCCAAGCCATTTCCTGATTGGAGAGGCCGTTTCGATCGGAATTCTTTATGAGCGAGGCACTCATACTTGGTCTCTCGCAGCCTTTAGACTGTCGCATACCCAGACAGAGAACCAGAAGATCGTGAATATCAGACCGTCAACTCAAATAGGTTTTCCACTTACAACGTTGATGCGCACCGCATTCAGAAGTCCGTTGAACATGTTTGTATGCTCCCTAAAATGCTTCCGCCCTTCTCGTTTCCACTTCGCGAAGCTAAGAACATCCCCGTGGTACCGTCGTGGGAAACGCGCGACGGGTGTGTGAATGCATACCTCTCTGGGATGTGCATCATCCAAGGCAGCAACTCGACGAGAAACGTCCCAGGAACTGCGGCCTTGGACAAGCGGTCAATGACAGTGTGGATTCGCTTGACGGTTTCGTCGTCTTCGTCCTTAAGCGTAGGGTAATCATATAAGATAGACATAATCGCGGAGGCCGAAAAACGCTGAAAGTGCTTTTCGAGAGAACCTTCATCGTCTAGGATCGCAGAAGAAAGAAGAGTGGCTTCTTTGCGGAGGATCGGGTGATAGTCACGAACTGCCAGTTTCGTGAGCCCTTCATGCGCCGCACGGCGAGTGCGGCGCCATCTGTGGGTAAACATGCATCAACGACGGCTCTTCAGAAGAAACGACGGCATTGACAAATCTCCGTATACCATGGAGGCACTGAATAAGCCGCCGCAGAGGATTTCATGGGCAACAATGTAGCGAGGACGATCCGAAGAAATGTTCGCCCGTTTATCGAGGAGTTCGTACGCGGCCTTGAGACTTTGTAAGACGACGATAGGCTGGCCAAAGGCATTCAAGTACATCAAGTCTCCTGGAGTGCCTCGCTCAATCTTGCGAGTCCCCCGAGGAATGGAAAAATATTTGACGCACCAAAGCGTCGCGTACAATCCTGTCCGAGCATCCAAGTCTTATCCCGGAATAGGTGGGCATGCCCGATGATAGGAAGACCCCTTGGACCAGGAGGAAAACTGCGCCAGGGACTCCTGGCATAGCAGTAGACGGCAAGAACGACAACAAAGCCCACAAGTAGAGCAGGAGCAAGTGTTGGAAAACTATCAAGTGAGACGCCACTTCCGGTAGTGGAATTTGACGTGGCATAGCCGAGGGAGATAGCGGGAATTTCGTCGTCCAAAGTCATAGTAGGGTCTCGGAATTACAGAGAGCACTGGAACGTGTTTAAGCTTTAAATCGAACTCGAAGCATCAGGAAAAGTAAGTCCGTTTACCTTAGTAAGTCATGTAACGATTATGGACGCAGTTCTGAGGTGGGATAAGGAGCGTGCGAGATGTGAAACGAGCGAGCGAGTGCACCGGAAGTATGCAGTCAGTTAGAGGGCGAAAGGATGATCTAGATTCTGTAGAGAACAGACTGCTTAAATACCTGCAGCCCTAGTAACTTAGCTATACAAGAACAAATATGAATCCGCAGGTCCCTAGTAAGTTACAACCGGAAGAGAGTCGGCGAAACTAATCCGAAGATCCGAAAGGTGAGGGGAAACAAGACGATGTGCGATGAAGGGAAAGGGAAGTGCGCGGGTTTGACCCCTCCATCCTGGTGATACGGATGTAAATTATCAACTCAAAACGAAATAAAACCTCACTTGGATACTCCAACCAGCCACTGTCGCCTTGGCCTCGTCATCGGGGTGATACCGGCTCAGAGCAGCCAAATTGAAACTTTGCTGCCAGTGGTGAAATTCGCCGTGGTTGTTCCGAGTCACTGTCGTTCGAGGTGCCAGGTTGAGCCAGCAGTGTCAAATGCCGTGACTAAATATTAAAATGGCCAACCCGCTGGCGCCGGAACAAGCGCCGAAATCGCTGCAAACTGTTCAGCCTGAGGGAATGACATCACTTCGGAAGAAAGATCGGGTCAATACTAAGTACTAAATGTCCATCTGTGTTCCCTTAGATTTATGAGAATTATGATCTACATTTCGGCGACGACCCCTACAAAGGAGGAACTGTTCTCTCTTACTGTCATTGCGCGGGGGGTACCTGGGGTTTACTGTATAAGAGCGGAGTGGCGTTGCAGCGATACTCTGCTAACCTTTATACAGGAAAGCCGTGCCTTTACCCGTCCCAAGACGCCGCGTGAGCCTGACGGGTGTTGATAGCGGGTTTTGGCTTGACTCACTATTCACTACCTTCAGTCATTATCTCGCTCAGAAAATTGTTATATCGTGGAAGCAGGTTTGTTCAGTGATTTTTCACCTTGGTCCAGTCGGAATGTTGATCCAAGACCCCAAATAATCATTGTCAACCCATTGCCGACACGACCCTTGACACGACCTGAACCAACCTCAGATGGGGGGGCCCGAGTGATTACAAATGAACCAGTGCCAAGGCTCACACCTCCAAATACTGTAACCCGAGGTACACACGTGACGGAACTTGAATTACGGAACCTACTTCAAGCTTCAAATCTTGCTTCAACTTGAAACCCTGGTGAACAGAACTAACTTATTCACGATTACAGTCCCCACGGTCCCTAATTCCATTACAAAAAAGTAATGAATTAAATATGATCCGCTTGCTGTTGTAAGACACTCAGCTTTTCCTGAACTCCACGCTTCTGTCTCATACATCGCCAGTGACGGAGGTGCTTGCCTTCATCATTTCCTAACCACGTCGGTGTCTCGATCTCGTTCGCACTCCCTGGCACACTTCGATTGTCACACTGTGAGGCCTCTGTGGTCAGCAACCTAGCTGTCCCCATTCCTCTGTGACGCTACTCCGTTGTCCACTTCTCTCGAAATCTACAACGCAAATGAATGAGTCCTCTGAGTCACCAACTGCTTCCGTGGACGTCACCGGATTGTGAGTTCTGCAATACTGCAATGGCGGCGTCCCTTATAATCAGCTGGTCTTTTCAGAGCCGCCCTTGTACGCTCGGCTTCATTGCATTGTGAACGCAATTGATATCCCCAACACCATACGTAGCTTTATGCCCACTATTCAACTGGACTCTCTACGGCATTCTTTGCATCCAGATTTGTGCGACGTCTCTCTCCCGAAACCCGGCCTATTCCACTCACCCACGTTTAGACATGTATAGCTGCAATTTTCCAAATGACCGCCTATCCTTAAAATTTCTAGGTCGGTCTTTGACATTACTCTGAATCTTTGTGATGTTAAGGCCAACCTTGAGCAGTTTATTTCGTCTTCTTGTTGGAAACTGTGCAAACTGCCCTCACCGGGGCTGATGTCTATTATTGGTTTGTCGCTGGATTTGGCGACGTGGAACACCTCGAGAATTCCCATTTTGGCCCAATAGACGTTCCCGTCATTCTTGCAGTTGTTGCGCTCATCGTGCAAGGGCACTTCTGTTTTCGTATTTGGGCCCTGAACAGACGGTTATCATGGATCTGTTGCATCATCGTTGCTGTATGTATACTTGACTATCCCCACATTCTTCAAACCTCTGACGTTTTCCTGAACACAGGCCTCGGTAACTCAAGCAAGCACGGCGATGTGGTCCGGCCTCAAAGTCAGTACTAACCCACATTTGCGGAATCGTCTCCCTCACACATCGTCTAGTCATTAGTGTCGGGGCAATATTTGACTAATAAGACAGCATTATATGTACGTCTACTTGTTTTGGTTTAATTGGTATACCACCTCATACTTTGTCTTTTCAGTTCTGGTCGATATCGAGTGCCCTGGCGGACATTCTGATCGCGGTGGCGATGACACTAATGGTACGGCATCACATTTGATCTCTTAGTACATCGACGGAGACCGTTTTGGACAGCTAAGAAGGGCAAATGGCAATTTCTCCAGCTTTGTGTTGACGCGCGT
>WITN01000638.1:0-50778 GCA_015025155.1 Lactarius quietus
ATTGGCACACCCGGTACTGAAGGATCAATTCGAGTTGGAAGTAGACGCATCAGGTTTCGCGGTGGGAGCGGTGTTACTTCAAAAGAAAACTGATGGCAAAAGACATCCTATAGGTTATTACTCCGCAACTCTTAACACAGCGGAACGAAATTATGACATCTACGACCTTGAATTATTGGCAATAGTCAAGGCTCTACGACACTGGAGGCCTTTACTAGCAGGATCACCCCACAAAATCAAAGTATTCTCGGATCACATGAACTTGCGATATTGGAGAGAACCACAGAAGATTAGTCGACGGGTCGCAAGGGAAGTACTGGAATTGTCAGAATACGATCTCGAAATTCACCATATAAAGGGAACTGCAAATGGACGAGCAGATGCATTGTCAAGACGACCCGACTACGATCACGGGGAACAAGACAATGAAAATGTCACGGTGTTACCTGATAAAATATTCATACGAGCCAACAACACACACCGTACGGGAATGCTTACCCAGTCATTTGCAATGATCGCGGTAGAGGAAATGGGGTCGACCAATCATAAAGACAAACAAGACGAAGACATTATCAAACCTTGGGTAGATCCACATAAATTAAAAAGGATCAACGGGGTATGGTACAAGGAAGGAAGGAGAGTAATTACCAAGGGAAGTGACGAGCGGAAATCAATAATTGCCACTCATCATGATACCCCAGTACACGGCCACCCAGGGATTAACAAAACGGGCAAAATAGTAGAATGATACTATTGGTGGCCGACGATACGACCAGACGTATTGGCTTACGTACGAGGCTGCGCAGAATGCCAAAGACATAAAGTCAACAATCGCCCTATTCGGGCCGCATTACGACCCATATTTCCCAAACCGGAAGCTATGCCATTCGAAACTATCGCTCTCGACTTTATTACTAAACTGCCAATCGCACAGGGCTACGATTCAATTCTTACAGTCACAGATCACGACTGTACCAAAGCATCGGTGTTCATCCCTTGTAATGAGGAAATCGATGCGGAAGAAACAGCAGCTTTATACATCAAACACGTGTTCATGCGATACGGTCTACCAAACAAAATTATCAGTGATAGAGATCCTAGGTTTGCGTCCAAATTCATGAGGGAATTATGCAAACAACTGGGGATCAGCCAAAATATCTCCACTGCATATCATCCTCACACAGACGGACAATCAGAGCGAACAAATCAATGGCTCGAACAATATCTCCGCTTTTGGGTAAATGAACGACAAGATAATTGGAATCTTTATCTTCCAATAGCGGAATTCACACATAACAATTGGCCCAATGAGGCCACAGGGCAGTCTCCATTCTTCTTATTGATGGGGCATAATCCTCGTGCTGATTGGAATTCCACGCCCAGTCCATTGCCGCAAGTGGCGTTGCGCCTCGATCAATTCAAACAAGCACGGGAACACGCCCAGAAACAGATTATCAAGGCCCAGAAGTCATGGGTATCACATAAAGATACGCCCAAATTCCAGATAGGGGACCGCGTATGGTTAGAAGGACGTCACCTGAGGACTCACCAACCAAGCGCCAAGCTTGCGCCCAAGAGACATGGACCCTTCCAGATCATCCAGGTGATGTCCCCAGTTAATTATCGATTGGAATTGCCTATCAAATGGAGCATTCATGACGTCTTTCACATCGATCTTCTCACCCCCTATCGTGAGACTTCCTTTCACGGACCAAATTTCCCAAGACCTCCCCCTGAATTAATCGATGGGGAAGAAGAATATGAAATTGAGAAGATTCTAGACCAACGGCAATTCGGCAGGACAAGGCGCAAACAATTCCTTATCAAATGGAAGGGGTACCCAGACTCGGAGTCGCAGTGGGTCAACGCCACTGACGTACATGCCCCTGACGCTCTAGCTGAGTTCAAACGGTCTTTGAATTCTACTCCCTCACGTATAAAGACAGGCCAGTCATTGGATGAAGCACATCAGTTCTTCCTTCGTCGAACAATGACCACTTCCCCTACTGCTGCCTCTATTACCTCTCAAACATCTTATCGTCTGCCCACCGTCACTCAACCTACCTATGCCGAAGTCGCTGCTGCCTTTCGATGCATGAACCTGGGGACTTCATCCCTGAGACCCCTGATGTATGCGGACACGACGCCGGAGGACTGGAGGAAGACTCATCGGCAGTGGAGGAGGGAGCTTCTACTCGCATCGAGAATCTCGTTATTCCACAAACGCTTATCAAGGTTCCAAGCGTCTCTGACCTCAGTGACATGGTCAGAGTTTGTGGAAGTTGTAAGCAAACCGCCTTGTCATGTCCAGGCCATCCTGACGCCGACGACTCCCACATCCATTACGACTGCGGACAACTCATCTAC
This sequence comes from Lactarius quietus, assembly GCA_015025155.1. Classification (NCBI taxonomy): domain Eukaryota; kingdom Fungi; phylum Basidiomycota; class Agaricomycetes; order Russulales; family Russulaceae; genus Lactarius; species Lactarius quietus. The sequence continues at coordinate 2,368 of WITN01000638.1, forward strand.
AACTGTACATGTAACAACGACCCCGTCAAAATTCCCCCACCGCCGACGCCTCGATATATCAACGTCGACCCCCCTACCAACGTCATCATGGATCCCTCGACGTCCTGGGGTATTCACATCTGTGCCACCCTCCGAGCTCACGAGTCCGATTCAGACAAAGAAAACCAAAATCCCCGCCAAGTACCGGAATCCCAGGATGAAGGGATACCACTTGTGCCGAGGAGGGGGAGGCGAGGAAGAAGAGCTGGTGTGGGAGCATCAAAAGAAAGCCCTTGCTTCCCTGACTACCGAGGAGGCGGAATCCCAGCTGACCAACAGCATTCTCGAGACAAGGCTGACGCCCCCGACGGTTTTGAACTAAATATTCCCCCCAGATTTATCAACTTCCGTATGACCGAGAATGGTCATATCACCGTCGCCAAATACATCCATGTGATGCCTGGCAATAACCCCATCATATACGGATGTATGAGGAAAGGAGGGGAGATTCAACAAGGTGAAGTCCACGCCGCTCCTGATCTCGATGCCGTGGATAACGACCGCCATTATACGCATACCCAAATGCGGTATTTGCGACAGGATTTTGGTGATCGCCAAGGGGTCGACTTGGCCATGGGGCAAATCCCTGATCGGTCGCTATGGGCGGAGGTCCTTCGATACCGGGCTGTTACTAGCCGGTACTCCGAATTGGCGGAACGCATTACTGCTCTGGAAAATGAGCAGTATGTGGTCGGTAATGAAGTCAGGAAGTGTACGCGTCGGTTGGAGGCGGCTAATGGGTTACAGAGGATCATGGACCAAGAGGTTTCGATCAGTCGAGGTGCGACTATTATCCCTTGGGTGTTTGAACGAGGACGTTCTGCCTGAAAAAGGGGTAATGTCACGGTTTGACATGTTGTGGACTGACAATCATCATCATTACGAGGTCTCGGAGTTCGGGACGCTTACTATTTTGTTATGACTACGATAGTAAGCCGTTATTAGTCATGGACACTTACGCGTCGCCGGCATTTGGGTTCGCCGGTGTTTCAGGTATTTGTAGGAGAGATAGTGACTCATTACTAGGATAGTTGTACTAGGGTTCAGTATTCAAGCTGCGCTTTAAAGCCAGCGTGTAACTGTATATAAGTCGTGTAGTGAAGACCAAGACTCTCTAGCTTGGTCTTCTTGAATCATCACCCCTTGTCTTCTCTTCGCCTTCTTCCAATCTTTCGATTGAAGCTTATCCCTCGGGATACCCTAGTGTCAACCAAGTGACCTAGTGGCCGTGCAACTTAGCTAAGTTGCCAGTGTTTGCCAAGATTCATCCATACGCTAGAACATCGCGCCACAAATCGGTTCAAGTCGAACCAGCGTTAGGTGATAACGCTACATACCACCACCCATCACGAGGGTTGACAACGAATCTGCCGACGAAGCCGCTGATGACGCGAGAGGACCATCGCCAGTTGCTGTCGTCTATGGACCGATGGCGGAGGCCGGCTACACCGCCCGGGGGATCCTACCCTACAGCGACGCCCCAGTACTGTCACCCCTCAATGCGCGCCGAACGAATGCGACGAGGCGCCCTGTCCGTGCCGTATCGCCTACCCCCTCAGGGTTCTCCCTCAACAACGGCATGAACTGGGTGCCCATGGTCATTGAACACGAGGGACGACGAGTCCCAGCTAGGTACATTCGTGTACGCATGCTCGACAACCCAGAGGTCTTCAGGACCATGGGGCGGTACGAGCCCATCTATAGGGGAGACATCCACACGGAGCCATGTCGGGATATGGGGCCTCCAGCTGAGTACAACCGTGACGAGCTCAAGTACTTCCGCGCTGACTTCCGGGGAAAGCGACAGGTAGACGAAGCTCTCGCCAGGCTCGGGGATATTTCCCTACAGGCCGAGGTGCGACGCTACCGTGCGTCCCAGGAAGTCATTGAAGAATTGGAAGCGGCCATCAAATGGCTTGAAGACAACGTGTTCGTTCACATAGATCGAGCAAGACATTCGGCACGCAGACTTGGAAGGGCTCACGCTTTGCGGAGGGTGCGAGACGAGCATGAGACAGATGTTGGACTCACTGCGGTTACTAATTGGGTAGTTGAGCGTGGGCGCTCACCCTTGTGAAGAGGGTAATGTCACGTTCGGACTAACTACCGGACTATCACATGACTCCAGAGACTTACTGTACGATGCGATGGCTGCTTACTGTACTATACGACGTGGTGACTGATGGAGCCCTGTTATGACTCATGTACGATACATTCTTAGTGAGCCGCTGACTGATGATTTGTAGTGGTTACTAAAAGTTGTACGATGTTACTAGTAGTAGTGGCGCCTCTTCTACGGTTATAAGGGAGCTGTCGACTGATGTGGTCGACAGCTTGAAGTTCTTGTTATCTTCTCGACTCGTGGAATCTAGACTCGATTCGTGTTTCTCCTACTCCGAGGGAACACCCCGAAAACGGACAACCAACTGTCGCAAACTCCGCCTTCGTGCGTTGAGACGATTACTCAGCCTTTGTGCTTGAGACAGGACTGTCGCTAAGTCACCGCGTTCATTGTCTATTGCCTAAGTCAGGCTCACGTGCACCTCGCATGTAACATGACTACATCAGTCGACAGCCGCCTTATAAGTAACGCTGGTGGTATGCCTTCGTCAGCAATACCGCCACCACTACTACTATCAGTAAGCCACTAGTACAACTATCAGTAATCAACAAAGTAATTATGAGTAAGACGAGACGATGCCTCAGTAAGCAAATGAGACGTCATGAGTAAGAGAGAGAAAGACGCAATAGTACATGAGTAAGTTCCAGGAGCGACTTGTCATCCTGCTTACTTGCCCAAACAGTAATTCATAACACCATCGAAGGTCTGGATATATCGCTTCCTGGTGCAACATCCAGAATTATTGCTGAGGCGACCAACGGGGCTTGATGGCGTGCGCGCACGCAATTTCAATCCTAACGTGGTTCATGAGCATTTTCAGATCCTCAGCAATCTTTTGGAGAAATTTGACGTACCACTCGAAAATATGTATAACATGGACGAAAAGGGTTTTCAGCTTGGTGGTGGCCGCAAACTTGACGGAACGAAGTATATCTATTCGAAGGATCAAAGTATTTGTTTGAAGACACAAAACGCGAACCTTGAACTCGTTACCACAATTGAATGTGTGGCCGTGGATGGTTCAAACATCAAACCAGGCTTTGTTTTTAGCAGTAAAAACACCTTGCATGAGGAATACTTTGAAGAGGACAGAATAATGTGAGCGATTTCACTGCGGTGAGGATATTGCCCACTCACCGTATCCGCAGGGTTGCTCTGTCCGAGAAAGGATGGACAAATAATTACATTTCTGCCCAGTGGTTTGACAGGTGCTTTGTCCCACAAGCAAAGGCAAGGAACATTACCGGAAAAACGATCCTTCTGATTTACGATGGGCATCAATCACATGAAACGATTGAGCTGCACAAGTCGGCTTTGGAGCACGGAATTGAGCTCTACTGCCTCCCCCCCCACACATCGCATCGGCTCCAACCCCTAGACGTTGGGGTATTCGGACCTCTGCAGCGGGCGTGGCAAAATCGCTGCGTAATTGCAATTGATGAGACCAGTGAGGGAATCGGACGGCAGCATGTCATAAAACAATACATGCTTGCCCAAGCTGTGGCCTTCAAGGAATCAACCATACTTTCTGCATGGAAAAAGAGCAGGATGTCACCTTTGAACCCAGAGGTTTTCACGCAGAGGGATTTTGGCCCAAGCTTTGCGACATCAATCAAACCCCTCTTCCCAGCATCTTTTCAGCTCTTGCTTGATGAAGGCCCAGAATCTGGGGATGGTGTTGCCGAAGGGGATGAAGACGAAGACGATGATGATATAATATTTGTCTGCAGGGACTGGACCCCTGAAAGCAGCGGCAGAGTGGCAGGTGACATTGGGGCAAGCGAAGATCATGAAGGGCATAACAACTTGCCAATTTTGGCTGAAGCAGTCACAAACCACGTTTGCGAAGACATCTCCCTCCCTCAGCCTTCCCCCTCTGAATCCACCATCTCCCCTCCAAGTGCTCCCCCACTTAATCAAGAACTAGTTCTCAATGTCTCAGACCCACGTTGTGTTCCATCTGAAGAAGGAGGAGAGTCCCCCGCCAGTCCGCTTGGGAATCGATGTCACTGTGCAGAGTGTCACGTTGACATCGTTTTGTTGCTGACTTCAAAGGATGATGAGGGTTCTGGAGTTTCGGACTGCTTACTATTTGGTTATGACTACGATAGTAAGCATATATTAGTCATGGACACATACGTGTCGCCGGTGCTTGGGATTACCGGTGTTTCAGGTATTATTAGAACGGACACTTACTCATTACTAGTATAGTTGTACTAGGGTTTGGACTTCAGCTGCGCTTTAAAGCCAGCGAGTAACTGTATATAAGCTGTAGTATCAAGACCAAGGCTCGTCAGCTTGGTCTTCTCGAATCATCACCTTTTCTCGTGTATACTAGTACCTCGGGTACTAAGTGATCGCTCTTCACTCTTCATCCTTGTGGACCTTGTCCCTTGTGATTACTTTCAAATACCCAATATCTTCGATTTGGTGTATTGACAAGTTGTTACGTGGTTTCCTCTTGTCACGCCTTCACAAGTCGCCTAAGTCAGGCCAGCGTTAGGTGATAACGCTACACAGAGACATCTCCCATCTCGCACACCTTAACTCCTCATGTCTCACCTCACCAGACCCGCTCTCTGTCACGGTCTGCATCACATTCAGCATCACGATCTTCAGCAACACTCCAACCTGACTGGAGCAAGTCAGTCGAGGAACAACTTGCAGATGCAGAGCGACGCAACCAGCATGTAGCGTTATCACCTAACGCTGGCCTGACTTAGGCGACTTGTGAAGGCAGACAAGATAAAATACACGTAACAACTTGTCGATACACCAAATCAAAGATATTGGGTATTTGAGCGAAATCACAAGGGACAATGTCCACGAGGATGAATAGCGAAGAGTGATCACTTAGTACCCGTGGTACTAGTATACGAGAAAAGGTGATGATTCGAGAAGACCAAGCTAAAGAGCCTTGGTCTTGATACTACAGCTTATATACAGTTACTTGCTGGCTTTAAAGCGCAGCTGAAATCCAAACCCTAGTACCGCTATACTAGTAATGAGTAAGTGTCCGTTCTAATAATACCTGAAACACCGGCAATTCCAAACACCGGCAACGCGTAAGTGTCCATGACTAATATATGCTTACTATCGTAGTCATAACCAACTAGTAAGCAGTCCGAAACTCCGGGAATCTCGTCATCCTTTGAAGTCAGCAACAAAACGATGTCAACGTGACATTACCCCCTTTTCAGGTTGAACGACCTCGTTCGAAAACCCAAGGGATAATTGTAGTGTTACGACATACCTCCACCTCTTTATCCATGACCCGCTGAAGTGCGTTGGCTTCCTCAAGCCGTCGGACGCACTTACGCTTCTCATTACCCACTGCATACTGCTCATTTTCGAGAGCAGTGATCGCCGTGTGCAGATCTTCATAGCGCTGGGATACGTGACGATAGCACGAGATCTCAGCACCCAGCGTTCGATCAGGGATTTTGGCAATGGCCAAGTCAACCCCTTGACGTCCTCCGAAATCGTTGCGCAAGTATCTCAGCTGATCATGCATGTAGTCGCACGTATCAGCGTCAAAATTGGGGGCGGCATGCACGTCACCTTGTTGAATCTCTCCTCCCTTCTTCATGCAACCGAAGACTACCGCATTGTTTCCTGGCTTCAAGTGGATGTATTTGGCAATAGTGTGTTGCCCATTGATAATCATGCGGAAGGGGATAAACTGTGGAGGGATGTTTAGTTCGAACCCATCCGGGGCCTCAGCCTTGTCCTTAGCCTTCTGTCGCTCGACGTTAGCGGCATGTCCGTGGTAGTCTGGGAAGAGAGGGCTTCCTTTTGCTGCTGCCACACCTCCTCGACGTCCCCGACGAGTGTGCGGCATAGTAGGTGATACCCCTTCATCTTCGGGTCTCGAAACCGCCGAGGGATCTTCATTTTCTTTGTCGGAGTCATCCTCTTGTTGGCGGAGGACGGAATGGGTGTGAACACCCCATGAGGTGGCGGGGTCGAGGATGACTCTGGGGGAAAGTCGACATTGACATATCGAGGCGTTGGCGGCGGGGGGATGAAGTGGAACTTGTCGTTACAGACGCAGTCATGGATGGGTTTTCCACAGTCGTAGTGGATGTGGGAGTCAAGGTGGCCTGGACATGACAGGGCGGATTGCTTACAAGTTCCACAAACTCGGACCACGTCACTGATGTCCGAGATGCTTGGCACCTTGACAAGCGTTTGTGCAACAAGGAGTTCCTGGCATTCTGGAGTTGCTCCCGCTGCCACCTTCTCTTCGTCTTGGTCCAATCCTCCAGCGTCGTATCCGCATACATCAGGGGTTTCGGGAATGAAATCCCCGGGACCGATACATCTGAAGGCGGCGGCGACCTCGGCTGCAGAGGGCATGTCCTCATTGATAGTTGAGGCAAGAGAGGAAGAGGAAGTGATGATGTGGTCATTGGTAGAGGAGGAAGTGCTCATAGTAGTTCGAAGAAAGAACTGATGAGCTTCTTCGCTGGGAGAGGGGACATTTATATATGCGGACGACGGAGTTTGAAGGTGTTGGAACTCAGCTATCGCTTGTGGAGCATGTACGTCAGTGGCGTTGACCCACTGGTTCTCCGAGTCTGGGTACCCCTTCCATTTGATCAGATATTGTTTGCGCCTCCCCCTGCCGAAGTGCCGTTGGTCTAGAATTTTCTCGATTTCGTATTCTTCTTCACCATCAATTAATTCAGGGGGTGGTCTTGGGAAATTTGGTCCATGAAAGGAAGTTTCTCGATAGGGGGTGAGAAGATCAATATGAAACACGTCATGAATGCTCCACTGTGTGGGAAGTTCCAATCTATAATTAACTGGGGACATCACCTGGTTGATTTTAAAGGGTCCATGTCGTTTGGGCGCAAGTTTGGCGCTAGGTTGGTGAGTTCTCAGGTGACGTCCTTCTAGCCATACGAGGTCTCCAATTCCAAACTTGGGTGTCTCTTTGTGCTTAACCCATGATTTTTGTGCCTTAATGATTTGTTGTTGGGCGTGTGCTCATGCTTGTTTGAACTGATCAAGCCGTAACGCCACTTGGGGTAAAGGGGTTGGAGTCGTTTTCCAATCAGCACGTGGATGATGTCCTGTCAAGAGAAAGAATGGAGACTGCCCTGTTGCCTCGTTTGGCCAATTATTGTGTGTGAACTCCGCAAGGGGTAAATATAGCGCCCAATTGTCCTGCCGCTCATTTACCCAAAATCGGAGATATTGTTCTAGCCATTGATTCGTTCGTTCCGACTGTCCGTCAGTATGAGGGTGATAGGCTGTGGATATATTTTGTGCGATTCCCAATTGTTTGCAAAGTTCCCGTGTGAACTTGGATGCAAATCGAGGATCTCGATTGCTTATTATTTTCGTGGGGAGTCCGTATCTGATGAATACGTGTTTGAGATACAACATTGCAACTTCTTCTGCGTTGATCTCTTCTTTGCAAGGGATGAAAATAGATGCTTTAGTACAATCGTGATCAGTGATCGTGAGGATAGAATCGTATCCTTCTGACACCGGTAGTTTTGTGATGAAATCAAGTGCGATTGTTTCGAACGGCATTGCTTCTGGTTTCGGGTAGATGGGTTGTAGTGACGCTCTGATGGGTCGATTGTTGACTTTATGCCGTTGACAATCTGCGCATCCTTGTACATATGCGGTGACATCTGGTCGTAGCGTCGGCCACCAGTAGTTTCGTTCTACTAACTTGATAGTCTTGTTGATACCTGGATGTCCATATACTGGGGGTTCATGATGAGCTTCTGTGATCGCTCATCTTTCTTTACTTCCCTTGGTCACCACTCGTCTTCCTTGTTTATACCACACTCCATTTACCTTCTTCAAATTGTGGGGGTCTATCCATGGACGTAAGATTGTTTCATCCTGGGCATCGCTAGGATTGGCTGGCGTCATATCTTGTACTGTTAAAACGCCTTGAGGATGATTGGGCATTCCCGTTCTTTGCGTCGTCGTGTTTCGGATAAATATGTGATCTGGTAGTACCATGACATTTTCATTGTCCTCTTCACCCTGTTTATAGTCGGGTCGTCTTGATAGTGCATCTGCGCGGCCGTTTGCAGTTCCTTTGATGTGGTGAATTTCCAGATCGTATTCTGATAATTCAAGGACTTCCCTGGCTACTCGTCTACTAATCTTTTGTGGTTCTCTCCAGTATTTCAGATTCATGTGGTCAGAGAAGACCTTGATTTTGTGTGGGATCCAGCTAATAGTGCTCTCCAGTGACGAAGCGCTTTGACTATGGCTAGTAATTCCAGATCGTAGATATCGTAGTTGCATTCTGCTGCATTTAGTGTTGCAGAATAGTATCCTATGGGATGTCTTTTGCCGTCAGATTTCTTTTGAAGTAGCACAGCTCCCACCGCGAAACCTGATGCGTCCACTTCCAATTCGAATTGGTCTTTTAAAACCGGGTGTGTCAGCACCAGTTCACTTGTTACTCGTTGTTTTAGCGTCTCAAACGCATGTTGTTGTTGTGGTCCCCAGCTCCATTCCGCTGTCTTCTTTGTGAGATTGTTTAGAGGTTTAGCGATCGACGCGAATCCTCTGATAAAAAGGCGATAAAAATTGCAGAATCCGAGAAAAGATCGTACATCCTTGACCTTGGTTGGCATTGGCCAGTCTTTGATGCCTGTGATTTTGATGGGATCCATGCGTGTTACCCCCTTTTCAAGGATTACCCCCAGGTAATCAAGGGACGCAGCATGGAAAGTGCATTTTTCTGGTTTGAAGTAGAGGTCGTATTGTTGTGCTACTTGAAGCACATCTTTACTGCAGCGATGTGGTCGTCGAGGGTTGTTTTTGTTGCGATGCCAATATCATCCATATACACTCGTATAATGGTGCCCCGTTGTTCATGTTTTGAGATTGGTCTTTATAGATAGCGTTCATCATTGTTTGGAACGTGGCTGGAGAATTGGTAAGCCCAAAGAACATAACCGTTGGTTCGAAAAGTCCGTAAGGTGTCTTGAACGCTGCTTTGTGTTCGTCACCCTTTTTGATTCGAATATTGTTGTACCCCATCGAACATCGAGCTTTGTGTAAATGTGAGCACCGCTCAGATCTTTGATGAGGGTTTGGATGAGTGGAAGGGGATAGTTGTTGCGAATAGTATATTGATTTAATCGGCGATAGTCCTGTACCGGGCGTAGTTTTCCATCCTTCTTTTTAACAAAGAAAAATGGCGATGCGTATGGGGATTTTGACGGTCTAATGTATCCCTTCTTCAGGTGTTCAGTGATAAATTGTTTCACCTCCTGATCTTCACGCAACGATAAGTCGTAGATAGAGCAATTGATATGATCGGGAGTGTCCTTCTTTAATTCAATTGCGTGATCCCATTCCCGAGATGGGGGAAATTGATGAGACTCTTCTTCACTAAATACCTTTTCGAATTCCTCATATTCGACTGGTATTGTTGTTTGTGGTGCGGGACCTGCCGCAATTGCCATTTCGGTGGCCGCTCCTTTTATTGAACATTGAGATTGGAGGATGGCGATGATACTGCTCTTTTTGTCATTGGATAGGGCGTGATTGGTAATGAGTTTGTTTGTGGGTTGCCCGATTGATTTGATAATGACTGGATGGGCACTTGAACGGATGTTGCCATTCTTCCAGTCGAATTCTGGTTGAAAGGCGCTGAGCCAAGGATATCCCAACAATATGTCTTCTCTTCCTATATCCGTGACCAGGAATCTCATTTCCCTATGATCTCCCTTGGTGAGTACTTGGAGATCGACGTAATGGGTAATCATCCCCCCTTTGTTGGTTGTATCATCAATATTGAATATTTTCCTGGGTTGTGGTAGTCGTGCCTTCCCCAATCCTAGTTTCTTTACAAATTGATCGTTTATAAAATTTTCAGTAGCTCCCGAATCGACGAGAGCTTTGATGTCAGCCTTGTTGTAACGTGTTTGACAGAGCACTGGAATTCGCATAGAACGGAAGCGAGTTATGTATACAGCGTTACAACGTAATGCCCTCACCCAGGCCGTTGGGTTCAGGCGTCCCCAAAATCCTTTCTCCCCATCAACTCCTGCATGGCAAGGTCCTTAAATTCGTCCGTTTCGTTTGCTGCCATGTGTAACCAGTCGTCCTTTGCTGCGTAGCTGTTCTATCGTCTGCTACCATTTGGGCGATGTGAAGATCTTGCCCGCTCGCTGCGGTCATCCACTACTTCGGAGCTTCTTACATTGGTTCTAGGTTGTCGAGGCTGTGTACAATTGCGACTGAGGTGTCCCTTCTTTTGACAATTGTAACAAACGACTTCCCTTAGGTCTGGCGGTTGTCGCCTCTTAAAAACCCTTCTCTTGGTTGGAAAGGGGGTCGTGGACCCCTTCGATCTTGCTCCAGTACTTGTTCGCGTTAGCCAGTCTTCCTCTAGTCCTGGTACGATCAGCGGAGTATCCATAGCGTTTGGATTGCGATTTGTTGGAAAGCTTCGGCCATCGCGATGGTGTTCCTTGTGCTTTGAATTGATTGAACTTATTCTGCATGTGAATCCATTCGCCGTGACGTTGGATACTGTTATTCCGCCATTCTTCGTACGTTTGAGGTTTGTCCAGAGTGTATACGGTTTCATATAATTTGCGAGGAAGTCCTTCGGCGAATAATTTGACCACCAATGGCTCGTCTACTCGATAGCCAGCGAGACGAACTAGATTTTCGAATTTGGCCACGTACGCGTCAATGTCCTGATTTCCCATTTTGATTCCTTTTCGGAGTTCTGCTCGTGCTCTTTCTTCTCGTAGTGTGTCACGGAATTGTCGTTTGAATGACAATTGGACACTGTCCCATAACCATGGATTTGCGGGGTCGATATGGTTAACCTGTACTTGTAGTCGCATCCAGGCGCTGATAGATCCTACCCATTCGGTGACGTGAGGTCCTTGTATATAGGTGAGGAATAACATAGCTTTTTGGAATGGTATGGCCATCATCGGATTATTGATGTTGATGCCTTCATATAATTCCCATTGAAGAAGGAATTCTTCCACCTTGGATCGATCTCCAGTAAATATGTTTGGGGCATTACCCCACAACTTATCACTGTGTTGTCCCGGTACTCCACCTAGTCCTCCTACCGGTGGTCCTCCTCCTACTGGTGGTCCTCCTCCTCCTGGTGGGCCTCCTCCTCCTGGTGGTCCTCCTCCTCCTGGTGGTCCTCCTCCGGGTAATCCTCTTCCTGGTGATCCTCCACTCGGTGGTCCTCCACCCGGTGGTATTTGTGGCCTCCAGTTTTGTGGAATTCGGATAGGAAATCCCCTTCCTGGAAAAGGATCTTGATCTGGGGGGTCTGGTCGATCTGACCCTGTGATACGTAAGTCTGCTAGTTCATCAAGTGTAAGCGTCCTTCCTGCGGTTTGATGTATAGTTTGGGTAGTCATGATTGGACTAATATGTATGTTACGTTCCCACTGAACGTTGATCCGACTTGGATCCGATGGGTCTTCCTTGCTTCAACTCTGAGCAAAGCGCACGGCTTCTGAACTCAGGAACGACTTTGAATGACTTGTAAAGGGCGAATAACCAATAATGGTCCCTTAGTACCGCCTAGCTTGAGGTTCGTTACAAGGTGGCGACGCCTAACACTTTAATGTTGGCAACAAGGTAGTCACAAAGAACAATGACTCTGCTATAAGACTGTCTGCACCTCTTGAGAAGAATACAAGTGGGTTTTAAGACAACTAAGCTAGCGAACTAGAGAGCAGCTTGTATCGTATTTATAGTAAATGTCCGTCAAGCCACAAAGGCGACACCATAGTATGAGTAAGAAGAAAGGCATAATGACTCACAGGTCAATTAGCAACTCGTAAGCAATTCGTAAGGCATCAATAAGCCATCAGTTAGCGTCCCCACCAATGAGTGACCAAGCACCTCCAACCAGTGAGTAAACAACCACAGGGCATCAGTCAGCCCACCTCATCACGTAAGTAAGCGATTACCAATGAGTAAGCGAATGAGTAAGTGAATGTCTAAGCATCACCAAGCATGAATAATACCGATCGTAAGCCAATAATAGTGCATCTGTAAGCAATGGCTCCAGCGCTAACACAGGCGCTCCTTGGACTAATCCATCTTGAACACTTTCCCAAAAGGGGATCAAACCCGGCCCGCTGGATACCGTCCCAACATCAAGCCCGAGGTCTTACACCGCACAATCGCTGTTTGTCGTCGTTGGTCGTCTTCGGGACACAACTGTCTTCCGCCAATTCCATGGCTTCTTCCAACGTCCCCTGAGTTATGAGTTAGGCCAGATACGTACTGTGACCTGGGACAAATCCATCCTTGCGCGCCCCCCTGACTTATTGCTTAGGTCAGATCCCGTGACCCGGGGGTCTCACATGACCATGTCACGTGATCTTCAACCGTCCTGTAATAACCTTCCTGCCAGCATCTGGGGTTCTACCGCGAGTTATCAGGTTACTCACGAGCTGGCGGACTCTGCACGCCTCGTCGAAAGCGAGGTAGCTATCATCTTCTGCCGCTACGAGTGCGCGTACGGCCTCTTCCTCTTTGATGTCTTCTTCTGCACGTGACTCCCATGTATGAGCTTCTGGGTAATCATAGCAGCTTTTCCAATGTTCATGCAGACACTTGCGCTGTTTCTGTGTCTTGGCGGCTTGAGCAGGGTCTGAGCGTAACAATGTAGCTGTTCGGTAACCCTTGCTAGTTGATCGACGATAGGTACCGGTTCTTGAATGGTAATGTTTTCTGGTTCTTCCTGTTGAACCGATTCTGCTTCTGATGGTATAGTGGTAGGGGATGGAGGTAGTATTGCTCCGAGTGATTGTGCTTCTGATCGAGTGAGTTCGTTTATGAAGATGTCTAGTCCGTAGGAGGTGGGAGCAATTCGACGTCCTTCCCACTCTCGAGCCCTTTCAAACCACTGTAATTCTACCCAGCAAAGGTGATCGTTATCAAACTCAACTGGGTGAAGGAATGCATCTTCTCCGTCTCTGGCGTAATATCCTTCGATATCGTCAACTATTGTCCACGCTGCACTCTTGGTAAAACGTTGTGGAACAGTTCTCGTTCCCCTTTGTGCGAACCAAAGGACTGGCTCCCCGAATGTCATCCAACAACTTGCGGTTGTATCTTGTGACGCCACGATGAATAGCTTGGTCTTAATGTAGCGTTATCACCTAACGCTGGCCTGACTTAGGCGACTTGTGAAGGCGAGACAAGATAAAAGACACGTAACAACTGGTTGATACACCAAATCGAAGATATTGGGTATTTGAGCGAAATCACAAGGGACAATGTCCACAAGGATGAATAGCGAAGAGTGATCACTTAGTACCCGTGGTACTAGTATATGAGAAAAGGTGATGATTCGAGAAGACCAAGCTAAAGAGCCTTGGTCTTGACACTACAGCTTATATACAGTTACTTGCTGGCTTTAAAGCACAGCTGGAATCCTAAACCTAGTACCGCTATACTAGTAATGAGTAAGTGTCCATTCTAATAATACCTGAAACACCAGCAATTCCAAACACCGGCAACACGTAAGTGTCCATGACTAATATATGCTTACTATCGTAGTCATAACCAACTAGTAAGCAGTCCGAAGCTCCGAGAATCTCGTCATCCTTTGAAGTCAGCAACAAAACGATGTCAACGTGACAGCGCAAGTCTTATCAGTATCACACGTGGTGATATTGAAGACTTCTGGGGTGTTTCACATCAGGCGTCACTGTAAACGCGATATTGTGGACACCTTTACTCATCACTTTTACGCAAACGGACATGGGTGGACCATAGGGACCGGTTTTCCTATAAATGAGGGGAGTAGAGCCCCTCTAAGAATACAAGTCGTTCACTCTACGCACACTTGAGCACTCCTCTCTACAAACCTCTATACTAGTCTCTATACCTTCACAAGGTGAGACTCCATGACACTGTTTGCTGCGCAACAAAGAGCGTGCGACCTCTTTCACCAGAGTACAGGAATTTTGGTTTCATTCAAGTAAGTTAGTATCGTTATTTTAGAACCCTTACTGTTACGTTCCCACTGAACGTTGATCCGACTTGGATCCGATGGGTCTTCCTTGCTTCAACTCTGAGCAAAGCGCACAGCTTCTGAACTCAGGAATGACTTTGGGCAACTTGTAAAGGGCGAATAATCAATAAGGTCCCCTTGTACCGCCTATCTTGAGGTCCATTTCAAGGTGGCAACGCCTAACTCTTAAGTTGGCAACAAGAAAGTCACAAAGACCAATGACTCTGCTATAAGACTGTCTGAACTTCCTGAGAAGAGTACAGGTGGGTTTTAAGACAACTAAGCTAACGAACCATAGCGCAACTTGTATAGTATTTATAGTGAATGTCCGTCAAGCCACAAAAGGCGACACCATAGTATGAGTAGTAAGAAAGGCATAATGACTCACAGATCAATAAGCAACTTGTAAGCAATTCATAAGGCATCAATAAGCCATCAGTAAGCGTCCCCACCAATGAGTGACCAAGCACCTCCAACTAGTGAGTAAGCAACCATGGGGCATCAGTCAGCCCACCTCATCGCATCAGTAAGCGAGATCAATAAGCAAATAGTAAGCATAAGTGGGAAATGTCATCCACAACCTAAATCCGCCATGCAACAGTAAGCAATGGCCTCGGCGCTAACACAGGCGCTCCTTGGACTAATCCATCTTGAACACATACTCGAAAGGGGATCAAACCCGGCCCGCTGGAGTGCGTCCCAACGGCAGCCACGGCCCGCTGATATCGGCAGCCTCAGGTCGCTGGTCTTACACCACACAATCGTTATCCGTCGTCGTTGGTCGTCTTCGGGACACAACTGTCTTCCGCCAATTCCATGGCTTCTTCCAACGTCCCCTGAGTTATTAGTTAGGCCAGATACGTACTGTGGCCTGGGACAATTCCATCCTACGCACCCCCCTGACTTATTGCTTAGGTCAGATCCCGTGACCTGGGGGTTTCCTCACATGACCGTGTCACGTGACCCTCATTCGTCCTGTAATAACCTTCCTGCCAGCATCTGGGGTTGTACCGCGAGATATCATGTTACTCACAAGCTGGCGGACTCTGCACGCCTCGTCATATGCGAGGTAACTGTCGTCTTCTGCCGCTATGAGTGCACATACAGCCTCTTCTTCTTCAATGTCTTCTTCTGCACGTGACTCCCAGGTATGCGCCTCTGGGTAATCATGGCAATTCTTCCAGTGTTCATGCAGACACTTGCGTTGTCTCTGTGTCTTGGCAGCTTGAGCAGGGTCTGAGCATAACACTTACGCACGAGAACACACGGGCGCTCCTCCGAGAACCTCTGAGTCTTGGTCACTGGAACCTTGAAAGCAAACATCATGATGCAAGTCGGTCACACGTGGCTACGACGCGAACGGGTTCTGGGTGTTGCCAATGACATGCTGACAGCGAAGCTACAGTACCAAATGCAAAAGCTTTACTCTTTGTTTCTATCCTCACCAATACGAAAAAAAGCCCACTTCGTTAGGTGATACCCAAATCGGGTGCTTTAGCCCGGGGGGAGGCTTGCCATAAGGTGTGCGCGCTCTTAGAAGCTCTAGCTTCAGACATTCTCTTGTACTTATATACTGCTAACTCACTGGTCCTCTTGGGTTAGTCTATTTCTCTCTTGTCTCGCAGGCAGTCCTTTTGCGATGTTATACTTGTGGAACCTTAGGCTCTTCGTTGCATTTATCGCGATGTCTGCCCTTGCGCAGGACCCCAGCTCTGAGAAATCCGAGGCTCAGATCACCGGTGGGCGTCTTCTCCCTCACGCACCGGTCCTCTCTCTGCTTACATGTCACGCTCCTGGGTTTGATGTCGCAGACCCCAACATCGAGTGCAACCCTTACTACTACGCTCCCACAGACCAGTTCCTCAACGACTTTCCCCAGGTGTGGGAGCCCGCAACGCTGCTCGCGAACGACGCCGAGGGCCACGCTGTATGGGCGAACATCTCGTCCAGCGTACCGAAGAAAATTCGGCCCAGGGGGAAGCTCACGGATAGCACCGCCGGGGGAACCTATGATTGCAATGATGATCCGGACTGCTGTGAGTTGCTCTTCCACTTGTGACGTTGGATCCGAGGATGGCGAAGCTGGTATGCTCCTAAAGTTGCGCCGAAGTCCCGCGGCTTTAACTCGCCAACTGTCGGGAGAGCTTCCTTGCTGAATTCTCGCATATTCACTCTAACCTTCGTCCATCCACGCACCCGCGGCTGATTATTGCTTGTTCCGCGACCAGGGTGGACGTGTAGTGGATGCACAACTCCGAAGCTTGCGGGGCTGTCGCCAGATGTGACTACCGTGCCGGAACCCAACACCGTGGGGTACGCCTTCGACGATGGGCCGAACTGTTCGCACAACGCGTTCTACGACTACCTCTTAAGCCAGAATCAGAAAGCGACCTTGTTCTACATTGGAAGCAATGTGATAGACTGGCCGTTGCAGGCTAAGCGTGCGATCGTGGATAGGCACGAAATCTGTGTGCGTGAGTACTGCCTTGTACTTTCTATGTTCTATCGTAATCGGCGCTGATGATTGCTGTTCGCATGTCGTGGCAGACACTTGGTCACATCACTACAGTAAGCTTCCTCGGCACTCAGTAGTCATGCACATCACGTTTCTTTTATTGATATCAAGATCTATTCGTAGTGACGGCCTTCAAGAGCAGAGACGCGTTCGCAGAGTTATGGTATAGTGTGAGTATTCATTTTACTTTTTGATGGCCGGCGCTACGTGCGCTGATCTGGGTGCTTCTCCCAGTTAAAGGCCGTCAAACTCGTCACAGGGGTTACACCAACCTGTTGGCGTCCGCCCTACGGAGACGTAGACGTAAGCGTCTTTATCTTTCTAATCCCAACACGAGTCTGACATGTCCTTCGGCCGCAGGACCGCATTCGGGCGATTGCCAACGCGCTTGGCTTGCAAACGATCTTGTGGGAGTTCAACTCGGGAGACTGGAATGAGGGTGTGAATGGCTATACCGTTGCGGACGTCGATGAAAACTACCAGCAGTTCATAAACAACGAGACCGCTGGCACCTTCAGTACTGTCGGGAGTATCATGCTCACGCACGAGCTGAACAACTTCACAATGTCGGAGGCGATCAAGTGGCACCCGAAACTCAAGTCGGCCTTCTCGGTGCGATACCTCCTCCCTCGACTGAATGACGAATCTCAGAACAATGCTGACATCTATGTTAGCACATTGTCCCCATTGGAGTCGCACTCAACAAGACGCACCCATACAAAGAGTCCAACCATACCCTGCCGACGTTTGAGCAGTGTACGTTCACAACCCACTTGAGTGTCAATTTACAGGCTATCTCATTTGTATCCCATCTTCTCGTCGGCAGATATTGCAGGCTAGGTGACGATCTCTAGAAACAACGGCTCTGGGTAGGGCTCGGGCTCGGGTGTAGGCCAAACGGGCGAACGTCAGTGCATGAAACTACTATATATAATTGCTCGATGGTGGCATTGGTGGGACTATAGCTAAAGGGTCAGTGAAAGCAATGGCGGAATGTCATTTTAGACCGTATATGTTGAGCGTGACTCTCATCTGACTAAAATGATTTTTTCTCACCTGGATATTCTGTGCAATTACATACTGTTCTTTAAAAAATGCCGTATGTTTCTCGCTGCATAGAGGAAGCATATCATTGGCGTTACGGGCTGCTACGACCTCAACGTTCATTTACCGCTCCTCTTACTACTGGTTATATAGTATGACGGAGTCAGGTTTCGTCAGTCTCATCGGCTACTCCTTCAGACGCAAGTTAGTACACAAAGCAAAGACAGTCGTTATTTATTTATTTATCATTTCGTTTACATTCAATCCACATCCAACCCCCGCAGCGCGTAATAATCACAGAGAAACCAGAAAGCCTTCATGGAAAATGGATTGCTGTAGTGTTCCTAGTGTAGAACGGGTTGAGCAGACGAAGTGAATCGGAGATAGAGGAGCAAACCTTAACCGTCCTAGGCTAGTAAGCCACTCTTGGTTGGGTCACCTAACGCCATGGGGGACCTGCTCCCTTGTGAGAAGGACGGATACGGCACCGGATATGTTTCGGAGGGGGGGGGTTGAAGTTGTATCTTAACTGAACCCTTGACCGATCTGGTTGTGCGGAAAGGAGGGATGTCGTTTTCAACCCGAACTGGCAGTGTGCATGGATTGTTTAAGTATTTCGACTGAGGCTTAAACCAAGACACCCCGTTGAAATTCGCAAGGAGATTAGCATCCGACGACGACGATTTTAGGCTGTACCGGGACCTATCACGGAAGTTGAACAGCCCCCGATGGAACCGCCTCTGATCAAAGTGGTGGTTGTCCGGGAGGTCCCGGGAAAGAAGGCGGACCGGGCGAAGAAGGCAGACCGGGCGATCCGAGATTCGACGAGCGTCAACAAATGAGGCAAATGCCTCAAAGTTATATCTGTGCTCCGCTTCCAGCCGATGATCAAGCACCTGCAGAACGGGTAGTAGCTCTGGGTTTAGTCCTACGTCGCCCGATTGCAGCGCACAAGAAAGTTCCCATGCAAGAGCGTTGCAGACACAAAGCGTTTTCGCCCCAACAAAAGGCTTGAGAAGGTCGTGCCACGCCGCACCGTCGACTGCACCGTTCTGCCATTCCGTCGGCATCTCATGCTCGTCAAAGTTTAGTGTGAGATCTTCTACACAAAACAGAAAAGGAATGAGCGACCCGCAGATCTGCGCCGCGGAGTTTATTTGCCAGTCGAACTGCTCGCAAATGACACGCAGGGTAAAACCCGAGCGTCTGTCGCCGAGTTGTTGATTGTGGCGAAGAAGCATGCGCATGACCACTGGGGAACTTGTCAGTCGCTCACGGAGATAGAAGATGTGATGGGACGCACTGTCGCTGAGGACCATGCCGCTGACTAGAATGAGAGCGATGATGAGAAGAGAATGCCCAGCGCGGCCTGTTGGTCGGCACGGTTCCACGCGATGAGACTGCGATACGTCCGCGCGCCAGCCTGGCTGGGCATCGTCAACGTCGTCCGGCGTATCTGCCGCCTCTACCTGGAATATATGCTTGTTCGTCACGGCAGCACGCTTAATGAGCGTGAGGTCAAGTATCGACCTGAAGATGTTTGTCTTTGAGACCTGCGGCTCGGAGATAGCTACGCATATATGTGCTCGGCCGTTCAAAAAACAAAAAACGCATGACACGCACCATTCTTTTTAGACCAGTGACTGCATACCATTCACCCATGTGCCCGCCATGTCCTGAGTCTTGTCTTCGCTCGCACGAGAAAGGTCATGTACAGCAATGCGTGTAGGCAGCTCGACGATCTCCATGCCAAGGTGCTGTGCAAGATGATTTACGCTTCTTACATGACGGCTTTGAAAGTGCAGCGCTGTGAGCCCATCACTTTTCTTGCGGATTTCGTCTCAGCGAAGCGGCATGCACCACTGCTCATGGAACAGTGCACGCCGCACCAAGTCACTCGCGCGTTTCTTCACGTCGTGTCTGTGTCCGTTTAGGTGAATTTATGACCGGTCATAGTCCCGCTACCACCCACCATTCCGGCGTCAATTTCACCAGCCTAGGCTCGTCATCCTCATCGAGTGCTATTTCCTCCTCTTCGTCTTCATCTTCGACGCGTCGCTGATTACGACTGTAACACTGCGTCTGCGTAAGTTTCTGTGTCTGAGAACTTTGGCGCTGGGACTGTGATGAGCCTGCTCGTGGCATTTTGTAAGAGGAGAGAGGAGACACCGAATTCCTGTGCACGTGACACGCGTCTGCTCAGGAACTTGAAGTCGCTCAGCCACATTAACTAGGTGTCGCCGTTATCGACTGTAAACTTGCTTTGAGTTTTCCGTGGACGTGCTATACCACCACCTTTCTTGGGGGCAAGTAAGTGAAATTTGGAAATTGCAAGACACCATATGCGTGTCATGGAGGAATGTGCAATCGTACGAGTGCGCAGCAGCATGGTTCGTTGTACATATCCTCCTGGTTGGCACACTCAAGTCGGGGACGCTGTTACGATGGAATGGAGAACAGAAAAATAATGAGTACATAGTTTAAGAAAGTACCCGCACAGACAGCACACAGCAGTGTTGATGCAGCCTGAGAGTCCCGACCAGTTGCATCGAGAAATTTTGCAATCCGACTACGTCTACATTTATCAGACACTGTTTCAAAGATCCCCTCACGCCAAATCGATGCAGCTGGGATGTCCCGGTCGTCGAGAGCATTTTGATCTGCATGAGTACTGTATGTATAATTGGAAGCCTTTTTGGAATGAAAATACGTGCCTGCAATGATTCATTAAGTATCAAAACGCTGGTACAGATGCTGATAAAATGAACACTAGATCCAGGCACTTTTACCAGCTTTTAGGGCCGAATGTCTGGCCATCTGCAACAGTCTTGATTGGCGTGCCTTTGGCATCGGCCGTGTTCAAAAACACGGTGTTTCCCCACCAATTCTGGATGCTATTGAGGCCGATATTGCCATTGTCCGGGTATTGAAGAGCGAAGAAGATGAAGACAACACCGATAGCGTAACTCGCATCCAAAGCCGCGGATAGTATGACTATCATCCAAGAAACATCAGGAATCCCAGCATAGAGCCCCGGGGATCTATAAAGTATAATAGACGCACAGTTGTACTTCGCCCACCAGCTGAAGTGTCGTCGACGGATCACGTAGTTGAATATGAAGCAAATCAGAACCGAAGGCACATAGTTGATCGGCGTTGCGGGTGGCATCGCAATCATGGACGAGAATATGATTGGGAAGTTGAGGTATCTCATGAGTCCTATCTTGAACTTCTTGTGCAATATCCACTGGATAATCGGAAGGACTGCACCAATCAAGAAGAAGAATAGAAGGCCGTAGTAAAGCCGGCCGTGGGAGAAAATACGCTGTGGGCCAATGAGACCCCACTGCGAGGCAGCATTAGTAATAGGGACGAGTTCTTAAGGAAAGTTAACGCACCAGGATCGATGCGTTGCCGAACGCAGTGGTTCCAGGGCAAATAAATCCGTCTTTTTGGGTGGGGCTACAAATGTCCTCAATGTTGGAGAATAGCCAAGCCTGCACACCGAGCTGCACAGTGCTAGCAATGACAGTAGCGACGACTTGGCAGAAGAACATCGGGCGGGGAGGAATCTTCATGTAGTGACCGAGCTTAAAGTCACTGGTGAAGCTTAACGCTTGATTCATAGTAATATAACCCCAGGTCTTGAACATCATGACCGCAATCGGACGGCCAGGGAGCAGATAGCCGATTATTAACTCCGTGATGACGTTGAGAGCGACTGTCTGGTTAGTGGTAGCTGCAATGACACCAATCGGGAGAGTGTACGCGAATGCTGAATGGGTGCAGGAATGTCGACTAGGTACAAATTCACCGAGAGTATTTAGACACACACCGATAATGAGAGCGAAAATGAAAGCCCAGACAGGGAACTGTGTGTGCCATATTTCTATGGCGGCAATACCGAAGCCAAACATAGTGGCTTCGGAAGTCAGTTAGCATCTGTACACGGTGAGTTTTTTCCATTTAATAGGCGCACAGAAGAGAGCGAGGTACCACCAATCGGGGACCTCCTTGTAAACGGACATGAGCCGAGCGTGGATATCAGGCCGCTCGGTGAGCGAGCGACGAGCCTGATTCCATATTTGCTTTCGGTATAAGGTATGTGTGAGGGTAGAAGCGATTGCGGCAAATGAGACACCATAGGAAAGAGCGGAGGATACAGAGATAAAAAGAGGACTGTAGGCCTTGTAAGCCTCAACGTTGAAAGTGACATCTCCGTTGATGATCCGTGAGACGTTGTACGGGCTTCCCGTATTATCAAAGGTTCGTGAGGAGACGATAGGCAAGAACGCGCTGTACCAGGCGTTGGTGTACTGTAGGAAAGTGGTCACAAAAAAAAGAAGCGAAGAGACGGTACATAGAACTTGCATAAAGAATGGGGACAAGAAACCAGAAAATGAATACGACAGCGATACCAGTGTTGGCAGCTGCCCACCACGGAGTTGGAAGAGGAGAACCGGTGAAGGCAGTGATTTGACCCCAGTCAAACGTGAGCACACCCATGGCCAGGCCGTGCGTGACGCCGAACATTTGGTTGAGCTTGACGTTATTCGGTGCGATCCAACAAACCCACGAGAACCTGGACAGGGCGGTGAACAGATAAGACGGCAAGAAATCTAGGGGGAAAGTCAGAATCCAGAGGTAGGCTGACAGCTCAGTACTAACAAACTGACTGTAAACGAAGTAGCCAATAAAGACGTAAGTGAAGAAGCGTTTGCGCGAGATTCCACCGAGTCCCTGAGTACCAGAGGTCTCCAGGGAGTGCATGGTGTTGAACAGGGCAGCGACAACAAGACTGTTGGGCCAAATCATTGACGGGGGATCGACGAGGAAACGTTTGCAAATACCCCCGATCGAGTAACCGATCAGTTGAGTCGACATCACCAAAAGCCATTGGACTATGCCATAAAACAATTTAGTCCGGCATCTTGAAGCGCAAATCTTCCACAAGCCTACTCACATGCAAAGCTGGGACTCTGGTTGTAGAAGACCTTTTGAACAGCGATAATGTCGGACTAAGCATGTCATGAGAAATACTCTATTTAGCTGCAAATGGGGTACCTACGGCATAAGCAGGTATGCCTGCGACTGAAGACATGATAGCGATGACAACATGTTCTTTGATCGTGAAAGGGCCCGGGTTGAGCTCTATACCGAAGAGTGTCATGTTGGGAACGTAGCGTGCCCAGAGCCTTCCAATGGGAAAGCTCACAAGCAGAGGTATGAGCTGTAAGCGGCACAACTCAGTATGGGGTATAACGCAGGAGGAAAGCAGTCATGAAATACAAACCCCACTGAGATATACGGAAGGGTATCTGAAGAAGAAGAATTGGTTGGTTCCGGGAATAAGGACAGCCCAAATGATTCCAAGAACCCAAGAGCGCAAAGTGGACGCAGGCATCGTGGGGTCGTCCGTGTTGGCCACCGCAGACCGGACTTCTGGGTACGGAGACTCATCTTCGATTATACTGGCCGTTGGGTCAAAGTTTGGATCGTCGTCGTTGTCGGTGGTAGCACCCTATTAATCACCGAGTAGGTGCAGTGAGTTGCACGACAGGGAAATCACTAACCGGATCATCAAAAAGGTCCTCCGAGCCATGCCTCTCGAGGTCACCAGACCCCTTATCCTCCTCAAAGTATGACATTTTGACTAGCTTGGAAGGTCGCAACAACAATCAGGCTCAGTTAGAGGACCAGGCCAGGGGGAAAGGATGGGGGGAAAGGGGAGAAAGGGAACGGACAGATGAGGAGGAAGGCCATGAGTCCGATTGAGAACATTGGTTTATACTCGAAGGTGAAAGAAGTCTACTGGATCGCCTAAAGCAGGGGAGAGCCGTTGGTTAGATACCTTGGATTCCCAATCGAATTCCGACCTCACCGAGGCAGTAGCGGTACCGTGATGGTGGACACGAGCCGTCGCATCGAACGCGTGCAATAGCTCACCTTCGTGAGGCATCAATCGGCCCGGATTTGATCTATTTAGCATCTTCTCGGAGGCAAAAGAACAAGGACTACCTCTATCCAGTGCCCGCTATCTTCCAGTCTGGTCCCCTTCTCTAAGCACCACACGCAGCCAGATACCGCTCAAGCAGAGGAAGCGACATCAAGCCACCGTGGCGTTGACAGATCTATCATTTTGTGATTATCATGAAGCACTGGGGCTGTGGTGCCCGGCTGCAGGTGCACTCTACCGACATGAGAACGCGGAGGAAGAAAATAAGGTGAGTGAGAAAGAAGAATGGAAAAAGGAATGTTATATTTGGTGAAACCTTCCAGCGTTCAACGTCGAGTATGCACGTTCTGAATGATCGGATCCTAGTCGTAACAACTTGAATCTTGACTTGAAAGTCTACTTGAAGTTCTATAAGATCGGTGGTCAGCCGGACAAACACTGATTTGTGATGTACACTCCTATGAAAGAGCAGAGTAAAGTAGATGTATGTGTTCGCTTGGAAGCTTTCAAAGTTGTCATGCGCATGTAGTGCATGTCTAGTCCGTTCTCCATGGGTGAGATGGCGTTTGAACCGAGGTGTGAGTCCTGGAAGCCAAGCCTTTACTGGGATTTGAGGACCTGGTCACCTGATTCAATTGAAGGCGTCATCCTAGTAGTAGTTGGAAGCTGTATGCAATGAGATGGAGAAGAGATGTCGTCGTGAGTTAACTGAGAGTCTGGGACTCGATCATAATATTACTGTATTGTAGCCAATCGTCTATCCGCTTGGAGTTAGGAGGACAAAGCCGAGCGTAAATCCGAGGAAGAAAGCGAGAACACGATGCCATCACGGACTCGGAGGAGAACAATAGCTCGACCGACGGAGCGAAGTGAAGTGAAATGCCAATTGGACAGCCAAGAAGTTGTTGCTCAGGGCCAGGCTCAACTGAGCGGGGCACAGAACAGTACTTAGCCAAGCTGAGCACGGACGGACACGGACACGGACGGTGATCGCGTGATCTGCTCCCATTGGCTTCCCGATAAGTTCTTCTCTTCATTCAATGTTTTTTTCCAACACGTAGCTCACACTTGTCAAACCCGTGTTACGCTACCTAACTGGCAAATCCTAGGACGCTGTTCTTCAGAACCGCTGTCTCGACGGCTCGACACAAAGGTTGGTGCGCGAGGCTCATCTCGCGGACTCGGATCCGCTTGATGATGCCAATGGGCCCCTCATTCGGACAGGACCCCTAAGTCTCGAATGTCGACCCAGGTGTGGAGGCCAATCGCCGTGCTCAAAGGATATGTTGTAGCTTCAGGAACATCTGTCTTCGCTCAGGTCTGGCCTGGGAAACGTCACACCATGATACATTTGGGACGAGGCTTTCGACAACTGGCTTCGGCTGTTCTCGAAGACTCCAAGTTGTACTCAAGCGCACGGGATTTGCACCATCTTCTATGGGGTCTGAACAAGACTCTCGGTCTCGGGCAAAGCATCTTGCCATTTTGCACCTAATTACAGGGCAGCCTTTGACTTACCCTCATCATGATTGTCTTTGGTCGCTCGTCCTTTTTGCCATCGCCACACCTTGTATTTCTTCTTCGTGTTTTGTTTGTCACCTATTCTCTCTCTTTTTTTTCTGAATCCATTTTTGTGCGCCTCGGGGCATATTACCCCATGTGGTAGCACGTCGTCGGGATACATTTGCGTCGTAGCTGCTATTGCACCCCGATGTTTGCTGCTCCCATATCCTACATATTCTCACTCTTACCCCTTACATTCCTAATATTACAAGCTGCTTGTCGTACACCCGCTATGGGCCTCCCGTCTATAATATCTCATGTCAAAGTCAAAGCAAGTTAGAGTGTCACTGTAGACTTCTTAGCTGAGGTGCCGTATTGCCCTTTCAAGTTCGGGTACGTGCTCGGTGGTTTTGTCTCGCTTGGGGTCTGGCGTAGAGACCCTGTAGAGACATTTCCATGGGTGAATGAGATCGAAATTGAGCCTGGCGACGAGTACAAGGCCCTCAGTCGATCACAGACCTCACGTCGTTTTCGTCCCTATGCCCACGGCAAGGTAGCTACAGTATACCACTGCGCACCAGCAGGGACCTGTTATTCGATCTCGTTGCCTTCGGAGAAGCTCTGCCGCGTTGTTGTGTCTCACCGGTATGATGGTCTGACTGAGACGCACAGCCGTACAAGTATACGACAGGCTTCGTCACTATCATCACAACTCCAGGGAGGACACTCTCAAGTACAAGTACAGAGTTCGGCACAGGGAGCCCAGATATAACAGAGACACTGCTTCCATTATAACCCGAGGCATTCGTTCGCCTTAGGTCCACCGCTGCACGATAACGCTATTGACCAGCCCAGCAGCTTCAATCGTCAAGCTGTCATCATCGAGCGTGCGATTGGGGAACGTCGTCCCGATAGTATAAGGTCGGGTGTTATTTTCGGGGCGCGAGCTACATGACATCGTCAACTCAACCGACGCGCAGAAAACGAGGAGAAAAAAAACGCACGCGTTGATGAAACTGCGAAGATCGCGCACGGTGTGGCTCAAATTCATGCGAGCCACAATTCTAGAGGATGATGAGACACGATGAGCGGACACACCATCACTCAAGAAGGCTCGAACCTAGTGCCATCCGCGAGTCGGACCTGTACGCTAGTCGTTGGTTTTGACTGATCGACGGAGAAGCGCGGGGTGACGCCCTCTGGGTTACGAGTCCGCGATGCCGCCGGTGCCGCCGCCGGTGCTGATGCTGGAACAGCCAAGGGAGGACTCCCAAGTGCGGGGAAAGCGCCTGGCATTCCGAGTGGCTGCGCTGGCGCCGGGTCTGGGACTACCCCGCCGAGTCGGCTACCGGCGCCAGCGAAGCCCATCCGTGGCGTAGACACGTAATCTTCCTCTGTCCGCCGCAAGACACGTAGCTCTACAGGCTGACCTGGATGGACATTAAGGATGGATGGAGGAGCGCGTCTGTTATGTTATGTGCATCTTAGCGTGGTTCCGGGTGAATGAATACGTAGTGGTACCCGGCGTTGATCTCGGACAAAATCTGCGCTTGGGCTGGATCGTCGTAGCGTCGCAACTCCCCGTCCTCTACGCTGAATCCATCGCGCCAGAACGTAATATCGCGAATGGCGGTTTCCTCAGCTGGGGACGCCAGCGAGGTGAATACACAGCGACGAGGTAGTTGGTGGAAACTCACTTGGGTTTGGGGGCCCGTTCGGATCAGGGACGTATGTGCTCTCGACCTCGTCGGAACCGAGTGTGTATCCGCCTCCTGAAAATGCGTTCGATCTCTGTGTTCCTTCGAGCTCCGGCTCAAGTGGCCGATCGTTGAGTGCGCGTGCGAGGAGATCGCGCATGAGACCTCGGCCAGAGCTGTCGGGTCCCCTATCTGGGTTCTGGACATTTATCCCGCTGAACATCTCAGTGAGAAAGAGCAGCGAGTATAGATTGCTATGACGTGCCTTCTCTCGCCACCAGCAAAGTAGTTCTGGGGTTCGTCGTCATCGCCATCACTGTCATCGTCGTTGAGAGTAGCGAATCGACGGCTGCAAGAATAGGAAAGATAGATCAGTGATGGTGATATATCTGCTGTGATGCGATATGATACATACCCTGAGCCTCCGCCTCCTCCCCAGCCACCGATGCGGCCCATGCGCGGGCCAGACGAGGCCGGAGGATGCGAGGCGGGAGACGGATCGCTTGGATTTGCGCCGCCGAGCGTACGCGGCCTGTTTGGATTATCGTCGGACATCTCTAATGCTGCGAGAGTGGTCGAGGGTACCGAACGGTTCACTATGACGCGTCCAGGTACAGCTTAAACTACGTGAGAACTTATGACCAAATTAAGACGGGCTCCAAACTAGCCCGAAGTGTGGGGAGATACCAGCTGTTCATGCGCTCATGCAGTGCGCACAAGAGGCCAGGAGAAAATTAAAAAATTAAAAAGACAGCCCCAGTTTCCTTCAAGACACAGACAAAATGAGATTCTATTATTGCGCATTCATCTCCGTGAACAAATAGATACTTGAAGTTGCGCCTGAACGCAACACCCTATTCCTTTCACTCCTCGTCCTCGTATCCCTGCACAGGCCGTCTCGGACGCTTCGGGACTGACATGCACCAAGCGTGAATAAGACATAGGTATGAGACAGGACTGTGGGAGGACGCACTTGGGTATGTAGTGGGTATGGGCTCGGGCGGACGGTAGCCCATGCTTTCGCGGATTGGCGGCACACCGAATGCGAGCACGGGGCCGATGAACCCCAGCACTACAGAGTAGAAGAGCACGGGCGACTCGTGCGCTTGGCGTTGCTGTTTGATACGCGCGCGTTTGCAAGAGCCGACCGATTGGGGAATGAAAAATTCGTCAGGACGGTTCACGGAGGGAACAGGGAATGTAAGTGGGGGACGTACGAGGTAGCGGCAGGTATTGCGGAGAGGCGAGACGATGCTGGACGCCATTTTGAGATGTTCGTAGACGCCACGAATAGCAGCAGAATATGTCCGAGTTTCTGAGAATGATGTTTGGTCTTGTTGTGCCCCAGAGTGAGTGATCCGATCCTTCTGCCTGCCATGGATGCCGCCGTATCTCTGCCACCTCTAAAGCTACTCATTTATCCAATTGCAAGTCCAACTCAGCGTGAGCATGTCCAGGAGGGCAGGAGACAACATAATTTGGTGCTTTGAATACCCTTAGACGGATGTACGGATGTACAGTACTTACACAATTTACAGTAAAACACTAGCACTCGAAAACCATCAGTATCTCCAGAGAAAGAACAAAGACGTTGCCCGTAGGCTGGCCCTTAATCAAATTCTCTGGCCCACGCAAATTCGACGTTCAAGTGTTCACACATTCACCGCTAACCGCTAACCTCGTTATCTGTGCTTTGTGCTCGATCGTTTCATCCAATCCTGGTGCTCTCCAACTGTGGATGACACTCAGCAGCAGATTGAGTAGGGGAGGATTCATTAGACAATGTGACGTCTATGATTAGTATTTGAATAAGTACTTGATGTGTCCTACAAAGCGCTGTGCAAATAAGATCTAGATTCTAAGACCAACCGAACTGGGGGGCGACGACTAGTTACGAGTCCGTCGCATCTACTTTTTGTTGTTGTGAGGCAGCGATTTGCGATACGCCTCTTGCAGCTCAACCTGCACGTTCGGGAGCACCGGCATGTGATTCTGCGACGCGGACCACGATCAGTCAACACCTCAGTCTGTCCGAAATACCCAGAAACAACGCACCTTGTACTCCATGCTGAACTCGCCCTTGCCCTGCGTCGCACCACGCAGTTGGCTCGAGTACCCAAACATATCGTTCAGCGCCACTTCCGCCACAGCCGTAAACTCGTCCTCGCGGACCTCGCTATCGATAATCGTCCCACGACGCGAATTCAGTCCGCCAATCACCGCGCCTGGACGTACCGGGGTCAGTCATCACGACACTAAAAATGGAGTCAGGGGCGACGCACTCTGGAACTCGACAGGCGCGACGACTTCGACGGTCATGATGGGCTCAAGAATAACAGGTTTCGTCTTTACGTACGCCTCACGAAACGCGCCAATAGCAGCCACGCGAAACGCGAGTTCCGACGAGTCGACCGCGTGGAACGCGCCGTCGCGTAGGACCATGCGCACGCCGGAGATAGGGTTCCCCGCAAGCGTGCCCTTCTCGAGCGCCTCGAAGAAGCCCTTCTCCACCGCGGGGATGTAGTTGCTCGGCACGTTCCCGCCCATCACGACACTTTCGAATGCTGTGTCCGTACCCGACTCGCTTTCCGGTTCCATAGGCTCGATGTGCCCGATCACGCGCGCGTATTGTCCCGCGCCGCCGGTCTGCTTCTTGTGCGTGTACGCAAACTCGGCTCGCTCGGTTACTGTCTCGCGGAATGCGACTTGCGGGCGACCGGTGGTGCAGGCGACGCCGTACTCGCGCTTCATACGCTCGACATAGATCTCAAGGTGGAGCTCGCCCATTCCCGATATGATCGTCTGTGTCGCACTTGGTATATGTTAAGGCTGTGGAAGATTTAAAACACGTTACCTCCTTGCTTTCGTGGTCGATATGAACTCGGAACGTAGGGTCTTCCTTCTGGAAGCGGTTGAGCGCACGAGAAAAGTTGGGGGTTTCATTGCCAACGGGCTTGATAGCTAGCGAAATGACAGGGTCCGGTACGAACATCGAGGTCTGTGATTGACTCAGGCTCACTAGCACGTTTAGAGTTGGACGGTTCACGCACCATTGAATAGTTTGTGGTGCCATCAGTAAAGGTGTCACCAGACGCGCACTCGACGCCGAAAATGGCGCAAATCTCGCCGGGACCGATTTCATTAATATCCTAAGAAGAACGCCCACGTTCTCAGCAGAGGTTTGTGCCATTCCCGCGGTAACGCACCTCCATCTCGTTGCTGTGCATGCGCACTAATTTGGGAACCTTAATCCGCTTGCCTGTTCGTCCATGGAAGATAAACTGGCCCTTCTTCAGGCTGCCCTGATATACGCGCATATATGTGAGCTGCCCAAAACGGCCTTCCTCGAGCTTGAACGCCAAAGCAACGAGTGGTGCTGCTGCAGCAGGGACCAGTTCAACTTGCGGTGTACCCGCTGGCTGTGCTGTATCGTGCGCGACGACCTGACGCTCTGAAGGGCTTGCTAGGTACGCGCAGACGCCGTCAAGCAGTGGTTGCACGGCGGTGTTCTTTACCGCAGAGCCCAAAAAAACCGGTGAGAATTTCAGAGAGACGGTCGCGCGCCTGATCGCCGCTGCGAGTTGCTCGGTGATGGAAGCGCGTCGTTTAGGAAGAGATCGGCGATCTCATCGTCCACCTCGGCAAGCTGCTCGACGAGCTCCGGTGCGCTTCTGGGTAGCCAGCTCGAGGGCAGACGATGGGATATCGTCAGATTCAACGACATCGACACTGTGAAGATCACGCAGGGTCGAACATTTGGGATCGAGTGAGAACAGTGAGTTGGCTTACCCTTTGACACCCTTGTTGTAGATGGCCTTCCAGCGGACAAGGTCGACGACACCTTCCAGCTGGTCCTCTACGCCAATGGGAACTTGAACTGCTGCTGCTGGCATGCGAAGTTTTGAGCGAATCTGATTGATTACTCGCCATGGGTTCGCGCCGGGTCTGAATTCAGGGGTCAGAAAACGAGCGAGGGTCAGTTAAGGCCGCGAGCGTACCTATCCATTTTGTTGATGAAAGACAATCGTGGGACGTTGTACCGCCGCATTTGCCGGTCGACAGTAATTGTTTGACTCTGTAACGATAATTTGATCACCGCACGAACGCATATACTGATACAGGAAAACCCACCTGGACACCAGATACCGCACATAAGACCAAAACCGCACCATCAAGCACACGCAATGCACGCTCGACCTCTATCGTAAAATCAACGTGACCTGGACATAGCCAGAGAGTCATCGGTGAGCACAAACATAGAAGAAAGTTACGTGAACAACGTACCAGGCGTGTCGATGATATTGATCGCAAACTTTTCCAGTTCGCCCGTGGATGGTGACTTTGCGTCCCAGTCGCAAAACGTCGCCGCGCTCTGGATAGTAATGCCCTTCTCGCGTTCCAGTTCCATACTATCCATCTTTGCTCCGACATTATCCTTCCCTCTCACCTATTCCACATGAACACCCGTCTCGACGCCGGCATTAAAAAACGCAATGAGACACACCTCATGGATATCTCGTATCCGTCCTGTATAGTACAGAATCCGTTCCGTGAGCGTGGTCTTTCCAGAGTCTATGTGCGCCGACACGCCGATATTGCGCTGGTACTTTAGCTGTCGGCGGTCGTTGTCCGTTAGCGGGTATCGCTGCGCTGGCGATAAAGATGCGGTATCCTCGACCATTCGCGGCGCGACCCTTGCAGTAGCCGTCGCAGCCGAGGCATGGCGGCGCGTAACAGAGGCAAAGGCGGTGCGTGCAAAGCGCAGAGAGAGGTGTTGCGCCAGCGCCGGGGGTAGAGGCAGCATCGAGGACACCGTGGCACACGAAACCGCTGTAAGTGAATTTGTCAAATTGTGACCACGTGTCTGACCCATTCAAACTCCTGAAAACTCCCACGGTGGCTTCGGCCAAGCTGCCAAGAACAAGTTGTCACAAGCATCCCCGCACACTCAACCACTCACTGGTTCATCGCGGAGACTCGGAGTATTCACTCCCTCAACTCCCTTTATGAGCCTCATACAATGGAATGCTACGATTGGTCTGGCTCATGCCGTTCAGACCCGAATGGTTTATCCTCTTGCTTCTTTCTCCTCCTGCCTCGCATAAAGTACCGGTTTTGAATTTAGAATCAAATTCACTGTCTCACGTGGAGGTATACGTCCTGATCCTAGGGTCAACCCAACCCGCGGTCATGCTCGCTTATGAGCTATCGCCGAATGCAATGTATCATAAGTCACACCCTGAAGGCCAAGATCTCAGCATTTCACCCCTTACGGCTCTCCGGCCTTCCCTTTGACCTAACAAACACCCCTAATCATGCGTTTCCATCGGAATAGTTCTGACCCCTTCGTTCTTCTGCCGTTGCCCTAGGCGACCTAGCGAAACCCCTTCGAGTCCCGTCACTCTGTGACGACATGAGCACGAGGCATCGTTAGGAAACCGTCCCGGACGACCACTTTCCAGCACTACGGTCGGCCTCTACGTTGCTCTTGGCCACCAGCCAATTGATCGGTGCGCTCCACGAGGTCACAACCCCTCTGCTGACGTATGTACTCACTTTTGTCGCTGCTCCAGCGGAGATACCTTGCACACTCGTTTAAGGCGCACCCAGATACAAAACCGGAAAGTGCAAAGTGGGTAGTGCTCGCGCGAGAAGGTTGAGTTCACGCACGTTAGCCGTCTAGGACAGGTTCTACCAGTAGGAAACGAGAGATGTCATTATCGGACAGGAGCTGTCCGCGGTACAAAATAGTAAGCAGTGAGACGAGACAGACAAACGAGCGTAGTTGTGTGTTTGTTTAAAAAGAGCATAATATAGAGGAGCTCTGGGACATCAATGTCCTGATTAAATAACTTCAGGCCAATGTGTTCTGGAAACTTACAGATAGAATTTGTAATATTGACTTCACACGGGTCCGTCACAAAAAATAACAAGATAAAAAAAAAACCAGGAATCTATCTCATAGCTTTTTCGAGGTCTCAACGAGGTAGATTGTGCGGTAGTCCTCGGAAATATCGGGCTTTTCTTGTGCGGTACTAAAAGACCGTGTGAAGGCTGTGGCTGAACAGGGGGATGAGACAGTGGTGAATTCTGGTGGTGGCTGTGAACGACTGGCGACATAACGCCGAGCAGATTTCCTAAAAAGACAAGGGGATTAGTTCGGCGATGAGAAGGGAGCGAGTGGCACGAACATCCAGCTAGGAATAATGCCCCCGGGCGGGGGGGTCCACGGTTCGGCATTGCCATAGTACGATGGGACGATGCGGCCACCAGATAGCTTACGGATGACCCACGGTACGCCGTTGAGTATTATGTAAGTTGATATGCCTCCAATGACTCCGTATGCGATGCTGCAGAATCGCTGTCAGTTCTCTTCCGATAGCGCAGTACACGGATAGAGTACGTACTTGTAGGTGAGAGGGATGAGTATGATGGTGAGAATCGCCGGCACGGCGTCGCCGATGTAGTCCCAATTGACATCCCGCACGTTGCGGATCATTAGTGTTCCGACAATAACCAGAGCGCCGCCGGTCGCCCACGGGGGGATGCTAGCGAAGATAGGGGAGAAAAAGACCGAGACGAAGAAAGCGAGACCTGTCGTCATCGCCGTGATACCTGTCTTGCCGCCCTCTGCACGCGCGCGCCAAATCAGCCATATTGTACCATAAGTAAAGAAGGCTGAACAATGACCCACCGGCGATACCCGTTGCACTCTCAATAAATGCAGTGACGGGACTAGTTCCCATGAGCGCGCCCATCGAGATGGAGACCGCATCAACGCAATACGCCACCGTGCTGCGCTCAAAGTCCATCGTGACTGGATCCCGCAAGCCCGCAAATTTGGCCATCGAGTAAAGCGTCCCGGTCGTATCGAGGATGTCGACGTAGAGCATGGTGCCGAGCGCGTACCACACCCTACCATTCAAGTAATTGTGATCGATGGCGTTCCCGATGCTCCCGATGGGATGGAAAGTAACGATTTTCTTGAAGAAATCGAATGCGGCGTCACCGGCATCGGTGTGCGGGAAGGCGGTGACAGCCGTATCACGAGGCCAGGAGATGATAGAGGTCAGGAATATACCGATAAGTATTGCGCCTTTGACGTGGTACATTATAAGGAAGACTGTCAGGATACTGGACATGAAGTTTAGCGCGCGTCATCGATACGCACACAGTGAACCTACCCTCCGGTGAAAATACCAAGCCACATCGTAGGGCTACGCATCACACCGCCATCACAATACCCTGGAAGGTT
Source organism: Lactarius quietus (assembly GCA_015025155.1). Taxonomy (NCBI): domain Eukaryota; kingdom Fungi; phylum Basidiomycota; class Agaricomycetes; order Russulales; family Russulaceae; genus Lactarius; species Lactarius quietus. Next base: position 36,500 of record WITN01000638.1, read on the forward strand.
AGAAAGGTAATGGTCTGCTGTGCAACCGCCGACGCCCACATAGTTGACTGTGTCGCCACCAATTACACCGAGACCGCCAGATGCTACAATGCAAGTTAGTTAGACGTACATCTTCAGAAGGAAGACGGTGGCATACAAAGTCCTATGAAACTGAATATAAGTCAGTAAGGGAGGACAGTACGAACAAAATGTACGTTACTGACGCGATGAAAAGGCCAATTCCGGCACCGACTGAAAGAACAAGTGACGGTGGCATGATTCGGGCAAGCCATTGACGGAGACCGAGCAAAGACAAAATGAAAAAAATCCACCTGTCCCCAAGGCGTTTCAGTACGTGGTCCTCAACGACGTCAACGGTATTCACGTACCCTTCCATAAAAACAGCCGCGAGTGCTTCGCGATACGTGATGCTTCCGGTTCCATGGAAGCCAACGATGGAGTAGGTGAACTTCGACACGCTTAGATACGTTTGCAAATATCATAGGAAAGATTTGATACGTACATATGCGTTCAGGCCGAGGCCCGGTGCCATCCCAACCGGGAGGTTCGCAAGCAACCCCATCAGGAAACTAGAGAGTGCGGCGATAGCGGCGGTGGTGGTGATAAGGTCTTTACGAAGGTCGTCCACACAGGCCAGATATGTTGGATCTGAGATGCAGCCATCCCCAGTTGGGCACTCGCATGTGCCTCCTGAGTCTGAGAGGATCGAGGCGTTGACGGATATCTTTTTTGAGCAGGGCAATACGTCAGGTTATTGCGGTATGCAAAAGCAGGACGACGGACGATGTATGCCATTGCCGCCTGAAAGGAGAACGCTAATCGTCAGCAATGGAGATAAGCATCAACTTCGGTACGGATCACACGCACCCATGTTGTGATGCCCGCACGGATTTCCGTCTGAGTAGTTACTTGGTGAGCGATGAAGAGTGATAAAAAAAAAAGAAATTAAATGGTACGCACTAGGAAGCGGGAACCCTCTCGTTCGTTGGGGACGTCAGACCCCTCAAGCTGAAACCAACGACCGACAAACGAATCGGCCACCTGTACGGGGAAATTATGGACACTGAGGTAGTCACGAGTGAAGTTGGCGTACGGAGGCGTTGATCCTGTCGAATATCATAGTCATGTTAGAGTACAAAAAAACACAGCTTCGAGCTGCGGCAAATGGGGGCTGGGAGAAGGGTAATCGAGGGGGACATGGCGCCGCAAGAACATAAATAGCGAGACTGGCCAATGTATCAATTTTCCCTAAACGAAAGTAATAGGATCGCAGATGCAAAGCGCCGAGTTTCACATCTCCCAGAAGCATGCGCTCGCAGTAACACTGTCCACCAGTCGAGAGCCAAACTGGCCGTTGCGCGCTACCGTTTCTTAGGTACCTCGATCGCACCTTACTAGGCATAAACCCATGAGCGTACGCCCACCTTGCCAGCGTGAATCAGTTATTGTTTCCCCTACCTACAATGGGGTTTTCATGTACGGATGGCATGAGAACGAGAACAAACGGATGTAGTAACACGCATTGCTCTAGGCGCCCATTTTTCGCCTATGATAAAGTTGTATCCCCGATTCCGGCACCTCTGTCTCCGCTTTGCCGGCATCGCCGCACCATTACCCTCCTTCCCTTCTTCATCCTTCAAAAGATGAAAAGATGGTTCTCTGACGCATGACATTGTCGGTCATCAGAGAAACTAATAGAACCCTCGTGGGAGTGATGGCGCAATATATCTAGATCTAACCTTAAGGTCGTCGTCGAGGGGGGCTACCACTGAGGACCTGTCGCCTGAGGCTCTTTCTTTGGTGGGGTAGACGCAAAAGGCGCAGATACCGATCATGACCGTAGTGGACCGGATCTGGACCGATACAAAAACAAGGGCTGTCGCCTTTTTGCGGCAGCGGGCCAGGCTACCGCAAAGCGAGCGCAGTTGCGTCCAATAGTTTGCATACGCGCGCCAGCCACAGGAGCTAGGTCCAAAATTGGCGTGGGGGTCCTGTAAATCCAACCTTGTCATGAGAAAAAATTGTACTCTGGCTTCTGACAGAAACTTGAGATGCTTGACACCAACATGAGTTACGATCAACGACATTCATTCATTTTTCACGGACTCGGGGTTAGCACGAGAAAATCTTTGCGTACTGCTCGGCTTCTCCCGAGCCCGACGGATAGTTGTCGCCGCAGCTCAATTCGTCCGAGTCAATCCAAGCTCCGGTAAGGGTGTTTCACTTTACACTTTACACGTTCAAGTTGTTGATCGTGCATACAGTAGCAGCACGCATCGGAACCTACCTCCTGTGCCTTGCATGATCTCTCCCCGCAGTCAGGCCAGGCCGGTTTTTTTGACGTGCCTGCACTAATGCTTCCTCGTGCAAATCAGAGGCGCCTGGTCTGATCAGTTTGATGGTGCGTCTGTCCCTTTGCTGAGGAACTGGTTCCGGTTTATTCCTCAAGTAATTTCGCTTAGGCCTTGTGACCTGTGGTCATGATCAGCACTTGTTCAGTCAGGGTTCTGGGGTTCATGCAACATGTTAGATAATGCCATCAATATTTGCGTTCAGCGATGGTGGTCCTAGCTCAGGGTCCCTCAGAAGGTTCTGTATTTGGACGAGGACGGGACGGGGTCATAGGTCAGTGGTGTTATGTTGGGCAGTAGTTGACCGTGACATGGCTTATGGAACCACATGTGGTGCGTTTCATGGTCGCTACGCGGAGAAAATGGATTAACCGTCATCTAGACGATCATCGAAATTAATGATATCTGTATGGAGGCTGGTACAGTACTAGACTCAGGCTCTTATTCCCTGACTTTTGCCGCCTCGTTAGTCCCTAGCGTTGTTGGAGTGACACCACGACAACATTGTAACGGCATAATTGGGTGTGTTCCTCGTATGCCCCCAAAAATTCTTTGGCGCACAGCGTGCTGGCGTCATGCAGTGGTCGAGTCGTCGAATACGTTGAGTCCCAGCTCTAACGCACAGAGAGGTTTCTCAGCGCCGAACTACTTATTTTAGTGACGAGAGATCACGTCGACTTGATACGGGCAACGTAAAGTCGCGCAGCAACAACTAAGCAAAAACGCCCGTTTCTGCCCACGGGACGATCAGGAATCTCTCTCAGGTTGTCATCCACAGCCGACGAAAATACTGATTTTCCCAAGCTTCGTTTCTCCGAGTCCGCCCCATCGTGTTCCCCGTCCCAGCCGAGTGAGTTGGAACCGTTTCGTGCACTGGAGCTTACCATGACGCTCTCCGCACCCAAACACGTCACTTAATCGAGGCGTTACTTGAGCAGCGTGTGTATCCCTTGTGAGGTGCAATACATTTGCACTACAAGATCGCCAACAGTACGTAACTGTTTCGCTCACGAACTCCTAGCATATAATGATCGCTACAGTAGGTGCAGGCGCATAATAATAAATGGCCGAACGAGATGCGCCCAGGTGTCCGCTATCCAAATGCCGGCCCCCTCGACGCGACCCTGACGGGAGTGACGCTGTGAACCGTGGCATGCTATATGCGGAGGGGCAGGTTGTCAGTTCTCCCTCTTCCGCAAGGTTAATCGGATTCTAACCAGGTAACACCCTATGAGCTGTTTCTCCTTGTCTACACCTCCACGTTCAACATTTTCCTCCTAGCCCTCACCCAGCTAAATAAATAGCGACCTCCTTCCGAAATAGCTCTCCCCTAGCGTCACCATATCACCATATCCCACGCGCGAACTAACAGGACTCGCGCTGCAAATTACAGCAAAGCGAGAGTTTTCTTGACAACCTCCGTCAAGAAATCGAAAGCGGATTCAGAGCAGAACCGAATGATGGCCTTTGGCAAGCGACTTCGTTGGATTCTCCGGAGTGGGCTAGTGTGTTCCTAGCTTGTCGCAGATGGACCATGGCTATTTTGCAAGGTGCGCCGCTTCTGCCAAAACTGCATTAGAAAAACAGCTCACGCAGAACACCAGCGACATGTTTGCGCACCGCCATTGACAGTACAATCCCAGTCCGAAAGGATTCATGACATCACCATATAAGCGGGAACCGTATTGCGCACTCCCGCAATTGGCTGCACTTTAATAGTTGGTTCGTCACTTCTTCAGCGATATCATGGTGTTCAGTGCCTAACCTGCGAGAAAGACCACCCCAGTTCGCCGGGGTGCAACTCCACGGTCGCTTCTGCTGAGCCGGCTTTCCTCTCCCAGCTATTCACGCTCAGTCCGACCGTAACCTCTATGCTTACCCATTATACCCGCTTCGTGTATAAGGACCCAAACTTGAAGATTGGTCACGATACGGGCAAGGTGGCGTATCTCGGGACCAAGTGTCTCGGGGTAGGTCTCAAGGTACGTTGATTAACTTGACTTTATCCGAAAATCCGGCATCTCTATGCCATGTTGACGCACTCATAAGCCAGAGATTGGCCGCCGCACCGTACTCCCAACGACACGACTGTGTCACGCTGAAGGATCTCATAAGGGTAGCAAAAACTAAGCTTGGAAGCAACGGCCGTCAGCGGTATGTTTTTCTGAATATGGTCGTAAGTTAGCTCGGGATTATCTTCTCACATATGCCCTCTTCCCTGTCTCTTCCCTGTGTACATCAACCAGCCAGTAGGTCAGCATTTGGAATAGATCATGATGTTCCGGTGCAGTTTAAGCTGCGATTAGTACCATAAGGTGACATATTGGCACACACTGGTCGCCTCTCTGCTTCCACTTTACGGTAAAAATGCCAGTAATTCTAAGTTCTCCAGGCTCTGTGCGAGGCGCTGGTGTTTATCTCGTACCAGCCGAGGCGGGAACGACAAGTGATCAGTTTGAGGATACAGCGCAGTAAAGATCACCAGCATCCGAGTCGTTGGGCCATGAACCGGGACTTCCCGTTTTCCCACGCGTTTTCCCACACGCGTCAAAGTGTTAGCGGTGTTATGAGCGCTTAGTAGGTCGACAGCGTCAAAGGTGCAAAAGTGCTCACCATTGTGTTACTGTACTCACACTATACCCCTTTCACTCTAATGCAATACCAGTGCTCACGATCTACACCACGAAAGCACGACGCGGTCTCTCTGTTCGCTGACAAATGTGGGCAGCCAGACTCCCAAGTCTTACATTCACTGTGGTGCTGTGGCCGGCAGCGCTCTCAAGCTCATGTCCGTTCTGTGCTGTCCTAAGGAGCCAAACACTCGACCTTGTGACATGTTATGCATGCCGAGGGAATGGCAAGCAGAACGATGCGGTCGACGGTGCGTGACATGTCTACCAATTGACCGGCGCGGCCGCGCGACCGGTGACGTTCAACAAAATGAAAATACGACTTGCAGTCTGTTAAACATAAAAAAATGGTACAGGATTGGCATCAAGGAAATCATGAACGTTCATGAAACACTGCGTATCTAATAACTTGACGAAGACAAGTGCCAAGAGCTAAGACCGGAAAAGTATGAAGAGGCCACGGATGTTCAAGGAGGTGGGAAGCTTCGTTCAGAGGATGGAGAAGTGCTGGAAAGGAGGTAACGGTTTACAATAACATCTGGATACAACGACAACTCATCACGCAACACCAGGAATGGGTTCAAGAGGGGTCAAGAGGTGATCAATCAGATATGCAGATGACCCGTCCAAGGCGAGCACCCTGGTGTCCTCAAGATCGCGCTCCACCTTGTCGAAGGCCTCCGCAGCACCAGACATGTGTGCGACCCGAGCACACACTGCATGGAGACTAAGTAGCCGGGGATCAGGATATTCTAGGCTATCGTCGGTTCGAGAAAACGTGACAAATAGGCGGTTAAGAGTGTCGAATTCAAGGTGGGTATTACGACGCAAATATAACTCGAGGCCTTTGCCAGCAAGGACGCAGACCTTGTATTTGTTTGGCTGTGCAGAGCGGAGTTAAGTCAGCGATCCTAGCAAGTCAATAAGCAATTGACCTTCTCAGCATGTTCGAACCACAGGTTCAACCCGTCAAAGTAAATGTGACAAGTGGGATCCAATGAGAGCAGATTTCCAAGGCGATGGACACCACCTTCTGCGAGGAGACTTTCAACGAGTTCGCCGAGTCCGAAGCTTGTAAGAAGGGACATAGCACTTGCGGCGTGACGTCTCTGGACCATTGGTGGTGAGGGATGGGCGACGGAAGACTGGAGAAATTGACAGGGCACACCTTATCCATAATACGGTCATCCTTGCTGGTCCCAGTAGGATCAATTCCCTGCATCGTTGACTCGCTCAAAATGTGACAGGCCGCCACAGAATTGGCACCAACTAGTGCGGCACGCTCATATAGTTGAGTACTATACTGCGTAGATGTCATGTCGACGCTGCCTGTCAGTAAGCACCGAAAGTCGTCGCGCGCAAGAACCTAATATGGGTTGGGAGACCGGAATGCGTAATGTACTGGCACACGAACTTTACGCCTTGCCGTCCTATAATCCTTGCCATCAGCTTGCATATAGTTCTCGATCATAACTTCCAACGTGTCGAAGGAACGGCGAGAAGGATGCAATGAGGGTGTGGGGTAAGCCGTAGTGGTTGTCCGAACTACAGATAGACTGAGATATCGAATGACATATGAAAGAAATGGAACGCACACAAGCGTATAAATTTGTTGCGGTATAATTTGCCGACTTGAAAAACAACGTCGTTAACGTCCCCACCCTCCCGACCCTCCGACCGAAGTTCTTTCGAGAGACGTTTGCAGGGTTCCTCGGTGAGGATCTCACGCTGGCGGAAAAGTTCTACCAGAAGGTATCCAGCCACTCTTGCAGATATGATATCATCCTCTGCCTGTTTGATCTTATCCTTTACTTCTTTGTTGGTGGGCTTGGCCTCAGCTTGCTGGGTGGCATATATTTCGGCGTCGTATGCGAGTTTGTATGCGATGACGTATTCAGACCCAACCTCCCACGATATCTCGTAGGTCGCAGGATCGGGAGAGAGCGTGTGTTTCCGCAACTCAATGGCCGACATGACTAAAACGCTCGTCCACAGGAGATACGTGGGATGAGAGGTTTCAGGAAACACTGGGCGGGTAGGATAGGAAAGGGGATAAAGATTTACTGTAGACCTTGAATGACCAACCTATATATGCTGGCAAATTTAAATTCCGATAGGCGGATAGCGCCTGTCAGCCACATCTCGTCACAAATACCGGCCCTAAAGTCAAATCAGTCACGTTACTCTAAGGATTCGATCAGTCAAGCTCTACAGTACACCATCCATCACTTCCGAATTGCCTTTACCACACCTGACACGTATGTCTCTTCCACATAATGTAGTTGCGAATCACAACGACGTAGCCTCAGCCAGCGAATAACTCATAAATGACAAGAATAAGAAGTCAAAGCCTATGGAGGAACGGGTACAGCGTTTGGCGCCTGATTCCCAGGTCTCCGCCCTTCAAATTCCAGCCTGCTCGACGTGAGCATGAACCGTGCCGTGTCATTTGCGCTGATTAGATGGGCAATTATGTCTGTTCTTCCTCTTCCGCAAGGTCAATCTAGTTCTAACAAGGTTACATCAGGCTGTTTCCCCTTGTGTACACTTCTGCGTTCAACATTCTCCTCCTAGCCCTCAACTTGGCTAAACAAATCTCGACCTCATTCCAAATAACTCTCCCCTAGTGTCGTGATATTACCATATGCTACCCACGAACTCACGGGATTTGCGCCTGCATATTATACAAAACCAAGCGCCTTCTTGACTTCCTCCTATATATAAAAGATCCAATGCACATTTGTCAGATCATCATGAGTGGGTTAGTGAGGCCCCCACTCGTCTCGGATGTACCATGGCTACTTTGCAAGGTGCGCCGCTACTGCCAAACCTACATTCGAAAAACAGCTCTTGTGGGACACCAGCGACTTGCGCACGTCAAGCTTTCGCACCTCTTAATGACAGTACTCACCCAGTCTGAAAGGCCTATGGATATTCCCATGTCAACGGAACTGTAATGCGTACACCCGCAATTGGCTGCACCTTCAGAGTTGGTTCGTCGCTTCTTTAGTGATATTGCAGTCATGTTCAGCGCTTAACATTGCGAGTAAGCCACTCTAATTCATCAGGTGCACCCCAGGTCGCTTCTTCTGACCTGTCTTCTCTGCCAATTACCCACACTCCATCTGACCGTAGCCTCTGTGCTTACCCACTCTTTACCCGCTTCGTGTATCAGGACCAAACTTGAAGATTGTCCGCGATGCGGGCAAGGTGGCGTATCTGCGGACCAAGTGTCTCAGGGAAGACGTGAGGTACCTTGACTTCATCCGAAAATCCGGCAACTCGTTTCCATGTTCACGCACTCATGATCCAGTGATTGACCGCCGCACCGTACTACAAACGACACGACAATGTCACGTTGATGAATCTCATTACGGTAGCAAAAACTAAGCTTGGCGAAAAATTGACAGCAACCGCCGTCAGCGATATGTTTTTCAGGATATGGCCGTAAGTTAGCTCGGGATCATCTTCTCACATATGCCCTCTTCCCTGTCTCTTTCCTGTGTGCATCAGCCAGTCAGTAGGTCAGTATTTGGAATAAATTATGATGTTCCGGTGCAGTTCAAGTTGCGATACTTACCATAATGTCACATATTGGTATACTTGTTCGCCTCTCTGGTACTACTTTACTGTAAAATGCCAGTAATTCTAAGTTCTCCAGGCTCGGGACGAGACACTGGTGTTTGTCTCGTACCAGCCGAGGTGGGGACAACAAGTGATCAGTTTGAGGATAAAGCACGTAAAGATCACCAGCATCGTGCCGTGAACCGGAACTTCCGCTCGATGTTGTGAGCTCTTAATAGGCTACACTGCCTCGTCAAAAGATGCAAAAGTGCTCACCTTCGTGTTACTGTACTCACACTATACCCCTTTCACTCTAATGCAATACCAGTGCTCACGATCTACACCACGAAAGCAAGACGCGGTCTCTCTGTTCGCTGACAAATGTGGGCAGCCAGACTCCCAAGTCTTACATTCACTGTGGTGCTGTGGCCGGCAGCGCTCTCAAGCTCATGTCCGTTCTGTGCTGTCTTAAGGAGCCGAACACTTCACCTTGTGACAGGCTATGCATGCCGAGGGAATGGCAAGCAGAACGATGCGGTCGACGGTGCGCGACATGTCTACCAAGTGACCGGCGCGGCCGGGCGACCGGTGACGTTCAACAAAATGAAAATACGACTTGCAGTCTGTTAAACATAAGAAAATCGTACAGGATTGGCATCAAGGAAATCATGAACTTTCACGAAGCACTGCGTATCTGATAACTTGATGAAGACAAGCGCCAAGAGCTAACACCGGAAAAGCATGGAGAGGCCAGGGGCGTTCAGGGAAGTGGGAAGCTTCGTTTACAGGATTGAGAAGTACCGGTAGGGTGGTAATGGATTACAAGAACAGCTAGATACGACGGTAATCCATCATTCAACCCCAGGAATGACTCCAAGGGGTGACAAGAGGGATCAAGCAAATGTGCAGATGACCCGTCCAGGCGAGCACCATAGTGTCCTCAAGATCGCGCTCCACCTCGTAGAAGGCATCCGCAGCACCAGACATGTGTGCGACCCGAGCACACACTGCATGAAGACCAAGTAGCTGGGGATCGGGATATTCTTGGCTATCGTCGGTCCGAGAAAACGTGACAAATAGGCGGTTGAGAGTGTCGGATTCAAGGTGGTTACTACGACGCAAATGTAACGCGAACTTGTTACGAGGGACGCAGACCTTGTATTTGTTTGGCTGTGCAGAGCGGAGTTAAGTCAGCGATCCTAGCAAGTCAATAAGCGACGGACCTTCTCAGTATGTTCGAACCACAGGTTCAACCCGTCAAAGTAAAGGTGACAAGTGGGATCCAATGAGAGCAGATTTCCAAGGCGATGGACACCACCTTCTGCGAGGAGACTTTCAACGAGTTCGTCGAGTCCGAAGCTTGCAAGAAGGGACATGGGACTTGCGGCGTGACTTGTCTGGACCATTGGTGGTGAGGGGATGGGTGACGGAAGACTGAAGAAATTGATAGCGCACACCTTATCCATAACACAGACATCCTTGCTGGCCCCAGTAGGATCAATTCCCTGCATCGTTGACTCGCTCAAAATGTGACAGGCCGCTACACGACAGACACCAGCTAGTCGGGAACGCTCATCTAGTTGAGAATTATCCTGCGTAGATGTCAGGTCGAAGTAGCCTGTCAGTAGGCACCGAAAGTCGTCGCGCGCAAGAACCTAATATGGGTTGGGAGACCGGAATGCGTAATGTATTGGTACACGAACTTTACGCCTTGCCGTCCTATAATCCTTGCCATCAGCGTGCATACGGTCGCTGATCATAGCTTCCAACGTGTCGAAGGAAGGGCTAGAAGGAGACGATAAGGGTGAGGGGTGCGCAGTGGTGGTTGTCCGAACTGCAGATAGATTGAGATATCGAATGATATATGAAAGAAATGGAACACACACAAGCGTAGAAAGCGATCCCAGTAAAATTTACCCACTTTATAAACAGTGTCATTAGCGTCCCCGCCCACCCGATCCTCTGGCAGAAGTCCCTTCGAGAGATGCATGCAGGGTCCCTCGGTGAGGATCGCACGCCGACGGAAAAGTTCTACCAGAAGGTATCCAGCCACTCTTGCAGATATGATATTATCCTCTGCTTGTTTGATATTATCCTTTTCCTGTTTGTTGGAGGGCTTGGCTTCAGCTTCCTGGGTGGCATATATCTCGGCGTCGTATGCGAGTTTGTATGCGCTGAGATATTGGGACCCATCCTCCCAATGTATCTCGTACGTCGAAGGCTCGGGAGAGAGAGGAGTTTCCGCAATTCAACGACCGACATGACTCAAACGCTGTCCCACAGGAGATATATGGGATGAGAGGTGTCGGAGGGCGAAACACTGGGCGGCATAGGAAAAAGGGGATGTTGGTTGGTATAAATTAGGCTCGTGAATTTCTACAGACGGTCACGCGCCGATCAATTGTCTATCTAAGATAGTCACGTTACGTGTCGCAGCTGCTTGTTACTTTTGGCACGGTTTCCCGGCTCCGTCACACTGCAAGCGTCATCTCTGTCATCTCTGTCATATTATATCTTTCTAGTGTACAAAAACTTCAGCCTCTTGGTCGACTCCGCCCACTTTGCTTTAACAATTTCCCATGGCAGAAAGTCGTCATACCCCCACCTTCGGTTCACGGTCAGAACAGGAAGAATATGGTTGGGGTGTGTCTTGGGGTGCGTGCGCAAGTGAAGCTCTACAGCTTGATCACTTCCGAATCGCCTTTACCACATCCGACGCGCCACGCCGCGACGCGTACGTTCTTCCACATAATGTATTTACGAATCACAACCACGTATCCTCTACCAGCGATAGCTCGGGGATGAACGAAATGACGACGACAAAAAGTCAAAGCCGATGGAAGGAACGGGTACAGAGTTGCGCGGCGCCGGATTCTCAGGTGTACACTCTTTAAATGCCAGCCCGCTCGACGCGAGCGTGAACCGTGCCATCTCAATTGTGCTAATTAGATGGGTAATTTTGTCAGTTCTCCATCTTCCGCAGCGTCAATCTAGTGCGAACAAGGTTACACTAGGCTGTATCCCCCTTGTGTGCACTTCTACGTTTAACATTCTCCTCCTAGCCCTCATCCGGGCTAAACAAATCGCGACCTCATTTCCAAATAGCTCTCCCCTGGCGTCACAAAATTATGATGTTCCGGTGCAGTTCAAGTTGTGGATACCGACTATATCACAAGTTGGTCGCCGTTCTGGTACTACTGCAATGTAAAATGCTAGTGATTTTAAGTTCTCCAGGCTCGGGTTTTTACCTTACCAGCTCAGGCGTGAGCGACAAAGGATCAGCTTGAGGATACGAGACAACTAGCAGAACCGGAACTTCCCGTTCCCCACGCACGTGAGCGCCTAGTCAGTTTATATTTGAACAGCTTCGTCTGACGTGTTCACCTTTATGTTACTGTAAGTTACTGCACCACGTATTCCCCTTCACTCTAATGCGATGCCAGCGCTCAGGATCAACATCACGAAGGTACGACGCGGTATCTGTGTTTACAGACCACTGTGTCAATGGGCAGTCAGACCTCGAGTTTTACATTCACTGCACTTTGACAATGCACTCAAGCTCATGTCCGTTCTGTACTGTCTTGCTATAAAGAACCCAACACTCGACCCTCTGGCAAGCAGGAGATGCATGAGGAGAGAATGGCAAGAGATCAGAACGATGCGGCCAACAGGGAACGACATTTCCGGCAGGTTTTCTCTCGAGTCGTTCACTGTGGCGAGAGGGAGCTTCGCACGACTTTCCCACCATGCCTGACGGAGGGAGCAGTCCATTGACTCTCTTCTATGTGGGGTGGGTTGATGACGTCGGTTGATTCCGGGCCAACTAAGAGCTGTGGAAGGAGACTGGAAGGAGCATGGCATTTTGCCTCATCGTCAGATGCCAGTGCTCAAGTCGCAGCTTCGTTCGCCTGACAGTGTTTAGCTATCGCCTTAAGCCTTTGCTGCTATTGTATTGTCACCGGTGACTGGTAGCGTTCAAAAAATAAAAATTCGACTTGAGTTTGCTAAACATAAAAAAATCGTACAGATTGGCATCAAGGAAATCATGAACGTTCATGAAACACTGCGTATCTAATAACTTGATGAAGACAAGTGCCAACAGCTAACACCGGAAAAGTATGAAGAGGCCGCGGATGTTCAGGAAGGTGGGAAGCTTCGTTCAGAGGATAGAGAAGTACCAGGAGGGTGGTAACGGATTACAAGAACAGCTAGATACAACGATAATCCATCATCCAACCCCAGGAATGACTCCAAGGGGTGACAAGAGGTGATCAAGCAAATGTGCAGATGACCCGTCCGAGGCGAGCACCATAGTGTCCTCAAGATCGCGCTCCACCTCGTAGAAGGCATCCGCAGCACCAGACATGTGTGCGACCCGAGCACAAACTGCGTGGAGACTAAGTAGCCGGGGATCAGGATATTCTAGGCTAGGGTCGGGTCGAGAAAACGTGACAAATAGGCGGTTAAGAGTGTCGAATTCAAGGTGGGTATTACGACGCAAATAAACCTCGAAGCCTTTGTCAGCAGGGACGCAGACCTCGTATTTGTTTGGCTGTGCAGAGCGGAGTTCAGTTAGCGTTCCTAGGAAGTCAATAAGCGATGGACCTCCTCAGTATGTTCGAACCACAGGTCCAATCCATCAAAGAAATAGTGGCAGTTGGGATCCAATGAGAGCAAATTTCCAAGACGATGGACACCACCTTCTGCGAGGAGACTTTGAACGAGGTCGTCGAGTCCGAAGCTTGAAAGAAGGGACATGGCGCTTGCGGCGTGACGCCTCTGGACCATTGGTGGTGAGGGGATGGGTGACGGAAGACTGGAGAAATTGACAGCGCACACCTTGTCCATAACACAGACATCCTTGCTGGTCCCAGTAGGATCAATTCCCTGCATCGTTGACTCGCTCAAAATGTGACAGGCCGCTACAGTAGAGACACCAGCGCTTAGCTGAGCACGCTCTAATAGTTGTTGATTATACTGCGTAGATTTGATGTCGAAGATGCCTGTCAGTAGGCACCGAAAGCCGTCGCGCGCAAGAACCTGAAATAGGTTGGGAGACCAGAAGGCGTAATGTATTGGTACACGAACTTTACGCCTTGCCGTCCTATAATCCTTGCCATCGGTCACCATATAGTCCATGGTCATATCTTCCACCGTGTCGAAGGAAGGGTGAGAAGGAGGCGATAAGGAAGAGAGGTACTCCGTGGTGGTGGTTGTCCAAACTGCAGAGAAATTGAGATGTTGAATGGCATATGAAAGAAATGGAACACACACAAGCGTATAAACTTGTTGCGGTATAGTTTGCCGACTTGAAAAACAACGTCGTTAGCGTCCCACCCTCCCGACCCTTCGACCGAAGTTCTTTCGAGAGACATTTGCAGGGTTCCTCGGTGAGGATCTCACGCTGGCGGAAAAGTTCTACAAGAAAGTATCCAGCCACTTTTGCAGATATTATATCATCCTTTGCCTGTTTGATATTATCCTCATCTTCTTTGTTGGTTGGCTCTGCCCCAGCTTGCTGGGTGGCATATATTCGGCGTCGTATGCGAGTTTGTATGCGATGAGGTATTCGGACCCAACCTCCCACGATATCTTGTAGGTCGTAGGATCGGGAGAGAGAGGGAGTTTCCGCAACTCAACGGCCGACATGACTAGCTCGTCCACAGGAGATACGTGGGAGTGGGATGAGAGGTATCGGAGGACGAAACACTGGGCGGGTAGAATAGGGGTGTTA